>CAIGRP010098686.1:20622-45380 GCA_903798385.1 Fraxinus cuspidata
CCCCCCCCCCCCCCCACCCCCACACACATATCATAATCCACATCCACAAATTACACCCTAATCGGCACCGGAACTTCAACCACCGCACCCCATCTCCATTTTTCATAATATCACCTTCCAATTTTCTTTCTTCGACCTGAATTTCATCAATTCCTCCTCCTTCCAATTCCTCATCTGCTTTCTTATATGTTTCCTCTGTCTCTTTCTTGCTATGGTAGCAGTGGTGATGGTGGAGGTGGCGATGGTGCTTTCGACGTTTGGAAAGCTCCTTCGAGTCTTCGAGAACTGGGAACATCAATCATGCAAGAGGTTCTACCTGCTTGGATATTTTTTTGTTATTATTAATTTCAATTCTAGGATTTTGTTTCTCACATGTTCAATTTGATTATGCTTTAGTAGTTCCTGTTTTGTGAGCTATATTTTGATGATGTGTTTGAACATGAACATGAGACCATTAATTAATTTTCTTGTTTCTGTATTCATTTTACAGACACCCGAAGCATTTCTGCAGTAACTTTCTCTTTTTGAATTCTTGAATTCAGTGTTATTTTCTTACTGGGATAGAATTGAAAGAAAGAAAACTCTAATACTTTCACCTTTTTCAAAACACACACAACTTGGCCTTTTATTAAATGTGGGTGGATGAGATAGGGATCCTTCTCCTTTTTATTGAATTTTTTGTTTTTTTATTGAATTAATTTCAATATTTTAATTGGTGTTTTGTCTTTTGTCTTTTGTCTTTTTTTAAAAAAATTTTTTTTATCACATTTTTAGTGTTTGTCACTTTTTTTAAAAAAAATTTTTGTCACTTTTTTTTTTTTATTATTTGTCACTTTTTTTATTATTGAATTTTTGTCCCCTTTTTTTAGTGTGTATCATTTTTACTGTACTGTATTAAAATTTTCTTACCTCTTTGAGTGACAACATCACTTTTGAGTGAAAGTATAATAAAAAGGTGACTTTTAGCTTTAAAAAGTATCATTGTTATTAAAAAGTGACACTTAATTTTACACACTACTTTTAACATTTTTTTGTCACTTTCTTGAAATTTTCTTTACTTTTATGAGTGGCAAAATCATTTTTTAATAAACATGATATTGTATGTAAATTAAAAAAAGTAACATTTAGAAAGCGACTTAAATTTAAAAAAGTGACATTGTGTGACAATTAGAAAGTGACAATTCTTTTAAAAAAAGTGACATTGTGTCACTTTTTATATTAAAAAGTGACTTAATTTTATAAAGTAGTTTTTACTTCTAAATACTTTTCATATGATTTTTCAAATGATTAATAACAGAAAACCCCTCATAAATATTTTCATTCGCGATATACTTCATATCTATTGAAAATCGCAGAAACCCCCCGTATTTGAAACCTTTTGTGCTAAAAATCCTCATACCATCAAATTTTCGTTCAAAACAGTAAAATGTCAAAATTAAGAAGTAATAATTGCAATTTTAGTATCTAAACTTTTTTATTCTTTTACAAATTATATCAATTTTTTATGGTACCACCTACAATCTCAAACTTTTAAAATTTTATTTTCCACCTCGCCCACTTTATTTTCTTCCCTAAAAATTATTATTTTATTTAATCCCTTCCAAAATCCTCCGAAATTCCTCATTCCAAATTCCTCATTTTTTCTTCTAATTCCAAATATGGGCTAAATTGGAAATGTTAGAACTTGAGGGACTAAAACAAAACTTCTTGACGACATAGGTGACCGACATGTATTTCCCCATGAATCATGGTTGGGCCTGGGATTCCTTCGATGAAATTGTGATCCTTTCTCGCTTTTACATTCTGATCTCACCACTCGCCTACAAATTTCACTATTCTCAACACTCATTGCACATATACATACAACTACGTGTATATATACGTCTTTGCTTAAAAACACTTACACTAACAGAGATAGAGAGTTGGCAGTGAAAACTAGGGTTTTTGAAGTTGTAATGGGGTTGATGGCATTGTACCTGATCGACGTGTATTTCCCCCCATCAATCATTGTTTTTCATTTCTTCTAAAAAGGTTCTTAAAACTATTCCGGCAATAAAAAATGACACTTCAATTGATTGAGAGCTTGTAAAAGAATGGAATTATGTGAAACTAATGAAGAGGGAACTGAAATTTTTGAGGGCTAATGGGGAACGTTGCAATGGAGGAATTATTGAACTCATGATATTACTCATAGAACTGCAACTTAAAACTAGGTTTTGTGGGGGAGTCGATATTTCTAATCTTGGAAGTGAGAACCAAAAATAAGGAATTTGGAATAAGGGATTTAAGAGGGTTTTAGAAAGGATTAAATAAAATAATAAAGTTTTTGGGAAGAATATGAGGTGGTGTGGGGGTGGAAAATAAAGTTTTAAGGGTTTGAAATTGTGGGTGGTACATAAAAGGGGATGAATTGCAGCAGTGGTCCCTAACCTTTTCAATTTTGGCGGACTTTACTATAACCTTCAATTTGTGTCAACGAACGTCCATAACTTTTCAGAAATATACAGCTGGAGTCCAAACAGATGGAAATCGTTCATTTGCTCATTAGCTCACCAAAAAAACTGATTTTAACCAAATTTGGTAAGGGCAAATGATAATTTAGTTAATTTCATATTATTAAAATCCAAACAAAATCACAAAAAAAGTAAAAAACAAAAAACACCTCATCTTCTACTCTTCCCACGCCCTAAATCAAACCCACATCTCTTCTTCTCCGGCAAGCCTTACTAGAAACAACCACCATTGCCACCACTGCCACCCCAGCGACCACAACTCCCCTCACCAATACCCACTACCAGTGCCGGCACCCTCCATCGCCACCTTCCAGCCTATTGCACATTTGCCACTATACATTTGAAAAAAATCTAAGAAAACTCACCCCATACTAAAAAATCAATGCATGAAAACTCACCCACCGTCGAACAGCAATCACCATCACCACCCACACGATGTCGCACCTTAATCGATACCACCACCACCATCTCAAACCGTCAACAACCTCTACAATTTCGAAACCCCTCAAAATCCAGCAAAAACCCATCGTTCCGTTTTCGATTTCAAATCGACACTAAAGATCTAGGGATTAGATCTCCATCATCACCACCACCACCACCACTAGTGATTGTCAAATCCCCGCAACCACAATCGAATCTCATAAAATCGAAAAATGAAAATCAAAACTATTACAAATTTTCAACAGATTTATAAAAGAAAAATCGGATTAGGTGGTGGCGCCGGCCTTTGAGCGATGGTGTCAACATTGTGATGTGGCTGTGGCAACCAACTTTTGGATGCCAGTTTCGACCATCGGTGTGGATGGGAGTGGGGAAGAAGGGAACGTGGATCCACTGTCTTCTGGGTTTTTCATGAGTGGGGGATGGGCCGGGGCAGGGGGGTAGGTTTCTTTTTTCTTTTTCTTTTAATTATTTTATGTTAAATATGTGGAGTTACCATTTTGCCTTTACCAAATTTGGTTAATATCAATTTTTTGATCAATTAACGGTCATATGAATAGTTCCATCCGTTTGAACCTCAGCTGCATATTTCTGAAAGGTTAGGGACGTTCGTTGGTACAAATTGAAAGTTATGGTAAAGTCTGCAAAAATTGAAAAAGTTAGGGACTGCTGTTGCTGCAATTTTCCCTAAAAAAATTTGGATACTAAAATTGAAATTATTATTTTTTAATTTTGACATTTTTATTGCTTTTAATGAAAAATTTGACGATAAGGGGTTTTTTCGCAAAAAATGTTTCAAATAAGGGTTTTTTTTTTTTTTTTCCCAATAGGTTTTCAAGGAAAATTTCTGCTATTAATCCATTTTTCAAAATACTTTTAATTTTGGAGATATTTTTGTAGGTTGCCCAAAATAATTTTGGTAACGAGACTGTTAATGATGCAGATTGCTTGAAGCATATTAAAACCAGTCTATTGAAGACAAATGAGTTAAATGAAAATATCGAGCAGGCCCAGTAGGAGTCTTTAATTTTTATTTTTTTTTGGTCGTAGGAATTAGCCACAATTCTATTTTTTATTTCAATACGATTTATTTATTGTCTTGTATTTATCTTGACGAATAATTAACAATTGATATGTCATTCTTTTATAATTAGTAATTAGCATCGGTCAGATAACTAAGTATTCCGTGCATTCATGATTGGATAGGTACCCACCATTTAAATTGGATTTTACAAATGGTTAGAGTTGTCCAAGTAATTAATTGCACAATTAATTCTAATTAATGTGTAAATATGGTCATTATTTAAGCCCTTGGTACACATTATTTTTTTCATTCTAATTTTTCTAATCATTTTCAACCACACATTTTCAATAAAATTATATTCTCCATCACATCAATAATTTTTCCTTCTTTTACAACCACACGTTCTCCATTAATTTACTATTTCAGAATACATTCTTCAAAAATAACGTGGCTCAAACTTACCCTTATTTATGGATATATTAAATATAACATTAAGCCATCAAGTTTATGTACACATGTTTTGAGAGCTATTCAGTTATTTTATGAGTAAATAAATTATTCAAGTTCATGAACACGTATTTATTTTCAAAATTATTCATTTATTATATATTATTTTAGAAGTATATAAATTATTAAAGATCATATAATTTGGGAGTTGTTCAATTATTGTAGGAGTAGATAAATTATTCAACTTCAAGTGCACTTATTTAATTTCAATATTATTCATTTAATCTATGATATAACGTCATTTGTCCAAATGTATATAAATTATTATTTTTAAATTAAATTTCATGTTGATTTATGTACACTTCATTTGTTTAAATGTATATAAATTATTATTTTTCTATATCTATTAATTCAAATTAATTAAATTTCATGTTGGTTAACTTAATACTCCCTTTGTTTAAATGCATATACGTTATTCTTTTTATATATTCATTGATTCAAATTAATTAAATTTCATGTTGGTTCATGTACACCTCATTTGTTTAAATGTATATAAATTATTATTATTTTGTCTATTAATTCAAATTAATTAAATTTCATGTTGGTTCATGTACATCTCATAAAACACACCCTAAATGAAAAAAACCAATAGTTGAAAATATTGAGTTCGAGCAGCTCGATCTCACAATTGGCTCATGGTCTCCATTGCCGATCTAATTTGTAACAAATACTTAGCCTCGTGCCGTAACTCGAATCGTCTCCCTGTGGGAAGGCCATGTATGGTAGTTGCTGAAATTGGATCCCTTATGGAGGATAATACAAATAAAATTTACTGCTGGATCATCATATAGATGGTGGTTAATAAATTAAGTATTTAGAGGAATCTGGACAAATGTTGTATAATCAAATCGAATACCAAATAAAACTATATTGGCTTGTTAAGATTTTTGAAATTAAGTTAACTGCAGCCATTAGGAGATCCCAACTCAAAATGCACCACAATGATGTTTCCTATAGAAGTTCTCGATAAACTACAAGTGCTTAAGTTACCGTTTTACCTTTATAATTTTGGGTCTATAAATGTATTCATGCATCATATGCTAAATTATTTATGCATTTTTTTTTTTGTTTATTTTACATCAATCATGTCTCTCAATCCATTTACATACAACAATGTATCAACTTGTTCTCCAAATACAAAAGTTGGACGATATATGATAAGTGTGTTTTTTCACAATTCACACACTTATCGGAGGCTTAAACGAGTTTATTATTGATGAAATTAATGGATTCCCACTCACAATTATGTAATTTTTGTCTTTGTAGGTAAAAACACTCAATTGAAGGAGAACAAGGCCAAAGGAAGAGAAAAATGATTAAAAGTGTACACAAACGTGAACTTGGGGACCAAAATGTGAAGTGCTAAAAGTTGAAGGACCTTTTTTTGTAGAAAATATATCTATACATCCCTAGTGAGTTTTAGGCTTTACCATGGAAAATCGATGGGGGTTAAGGATTTCCCAACCATATATCCATAATATATTAAATATCACATTAAGTGATAATCATTTTTTTGGACGATTTTAACTCTATTAAAATTTAATTATTTCAATAATCCATTACTTCTATTTTTTCAATATGTAATAAATACTACAAAATCTTTGTCATGTATGAATTTCGTGTTATTAATTCTCAATTAATTAGCACTCACATTAATCTAGACTCAATGAATCTTCACTTGATGGATCTTGATCTACATGAATTTAGAATTATTATAGATGGATTTATTTCTATTCATATATCTAGGAATGTTAATGAGTGCTTAAATTCATGTATTAGCAATTAATTTTTACATACCAATATAAAAATATTGTTCATTAATAATAATTCATCTTCACAAAAGATTTGAATTATAGAAGTTAAGTTTTGAGAGTACGAATTCTTCTCTTAAATTTCTTTCCTAAATTTTTATTTTCTTTAGTTCGTTTGAGACTAACCAAATCCTTCCAAAAAATTGATATAAAATATTACTTTTATAGCGCTTATAATATATTTTAGAATAACATGCAATGTAAGTTCAACTTCGACTAGTGTATATATACATATCATAAAATAGGTCATTATGCATTAAAGAAAGGGACATAAACCTAATCTCCTGAATGCAACATAACAATAAATGTCAAACAATAAAAGGAAAGCAATATGGGGAAGTACTACTTTTCATACAAATAAAGTAGATGCAAATGAGAACTAGTCTATAAATCTCTAAAAGGTTGACACTCCATGTCTGTTAATCTGCACAAGTGCCCTAAACTGTCGAGGAAGGTCAAGTGGTTCATACTCCTGATGGTAGCGCTTCCCAACCCTTTAAAGTAAGCGAGTCTGCAACCTGGATTTCCTCTCTGTAGATGTAGAAAACCTATCTTTGTCGAAGGAGAAGAGATCTTTGATTTGTCTAAGAATGTTTTGGATCGTCCATGGTCCTCCATCCTTGGTGATGCAGTGAATAGCCATGGTCGAATCTGCATCAACTTAAATAGTTGAAGTACCAAGTCCTGTGACCAGTAGAATCTTATCAAGAATAGTTCTGAGCTCGGCCTCCAAAATCAAATATGGGCCATATGATGATGAAAATGCCCTGATGCAGTGCCCTGTATGGTCCTTAATGATGCTTCCTACCAATCTCAAATTTATTTTTGATGCATTCATCAGTGTTGATCTTGTAAGATCCAATTGGTGGAGTGAGCCATACAACCAAAACAGGTGGTGATGGGAGAGAGAGAGAGTCATAGAAATACCGAGGACGGGTGGAAGACCCAAACCCCCTCGCCAATGCCAAGCTTTAAATAATCCCCCGTGTGAAGAAAAAAAGATGTGGTAGACTCTCCAGATGATACGTACGTTTGGACACCATGCAGATTATCATGTGCTTCGTGTCATTCCTTTAAGTCCATATAAACGAGAAAATCAATAGATGAATGATAATGTGAATATGTTCATCTCGTACATACTGTCCAGAATAACACCATCTCTGGAATCTCCGTCTGACGCTCTCTCCTAATGTCATAGGTACATGAAAAATGCCTCCAAAATGATGCCATACCTGGTTAGAGATGCTGTCGCCTGTGAAGGTGGTTGATAGTCTTAGTCTTGGAACAAAACTGACATCGAGAGGCCAACTAACATTCAAAGACCCCTCTATATGACTACATCTACTAGAATCAGAATCTTCCATAGTCTCAAGTAGAAGAATGTGTTCATGGTAAGAATAATGGAGCTCCATATTAATCGAAATATGTTATGAGGCTGTCTATCTGACCGGACTAGCTGCCATGCTGACTGGTAGGTAAACTACTATCTGAAGGGTCCCTCCAAACAATGTAGTCTGTGGCCTCTGCACATAAAGTAATAGCCTCGATATGCTCCACCATATTAGATGGAAGAGCTTTTAATAATCTTCCAAAATCCTACTTAGTGCCATCAAAGAAGACATGTACCCTCGTAGATATGTGCTGCCTTCATGGAAATAAGGATGACAATATAGTATTTCCCATCCAACATTCATGCCAAAAGAATATATGGCCAACTCCAAGATGCCACTCAATGTGCCGTCTTCTAGGCAGGAGAGGCTGAATGGGAAACTGCTGTAAGTAATGTATGTGCCCCCCAAAAATATTTGCCTAATAAGAACTGAGCCCAAAGAGATCTCTAAGACCGAAACAACTACCAAAGCTTCATGGGGAAAATGTCCACCACGTCCTATAATTTCCTGAGGCCTAGCCCACCTTCATCAGTCGGCAGGCAAATATCCTTCCATCTTCTATAATGTAAGAGACGTGCCTGACCCTTAGAATCCCACAGGAACAATGCAAAAATGCTTTCCAATTTCTTCATTATAGCCTTAGGAGGTTGCATAATCTGAATAAAATAAAGAGGTATAGAGGATAGTACAGACCTTCAAATAAGAGAATAACCGTTATTGATGTGTAAACCCACCCAAGAACACAAGCCACCTGATCTGAATATCTGATGCCCTTCTTGGTAGTATAAAATCGCTCTTGTCTCTATTGACCAACTAGCCAGAGATCGCATCTTAATGCTCGAAATAGTCGAGGATCCTTTTGTCCTCTTGATAGACTGTTTCTGGCTGTTGGTGAAAATGATCATGTTGTTAGCAAATGAAAAGTGTGAGATAATAGTATTATCTCTATGTCGATAATGCATACTAGGATAGGCTGCAACCTTTGAGTGAGCAGGCATTAGAAATAGTCCGCAGCGATAATGAACATGAAATGTGAAATTGGGTCACCTTGTCTGAGACCGAGTGAGGATGAGAAAAAATCACATGGAAGAGCACCGAAAATTGACAATTCGACATGCACCATTTGATCCTATTAATCCATAACTGATCAAATCCAAACGTCCCAAGTATAGCATATATGAATCCCTAATCCATGTGACTGTTTGCATTAGCCATGATAAGTTTCAACATAGCATTCCCCATCGCACCTTGTTATCCCTAATAAGGTGGCTAGGGATAAAACCACTTTACCGAGGAGAAATAATGCAATCTAGTGTCTAGAATCTTGGTGATAAACTTATTGAACATTGTATATAGGCTGATAGGTCTGAGAAAGCAGTACTACCTTGATCGCGAGTTCTATGATTTGCGCACTCTAATAACGTTAAAATCTCCCCCAACTAACCAATGATAATCCATAGCGAGGGAAATGTGGTAAAGACCTTCTCATAAATCTCTCCTAACAGCAACCTCACAAGAGGCATAGATAAGAGTCAAGAAGATGGGACATGCTAGTTTAGGGTTCTCAAATCTAACGTAAAGGAACTGTGGGTGATCATCAAGAATAGTAACAGTAGTCCCCACGTTCCAAAACATCATTATCTTATTTGTCTCATTCTAAACTCTAGTGGAAGCCCAGATAGCTTCGAATAAATGCAAACATCTGTTCAAGAATAAATGGCTCCAAAATGACCAAAAGATATGCCTCATAAAGCTGAATGAGTCTCTTCAAACATCTTCTGGTAGCTACACTAGCTACACCTCTCGCATTCTATATGATAACAATTATAAGGATGAGAAATGTGACAATGTATACAGTGACTGACTCATACTGACCCTTCTCAGAAATGGGGCATCGATGCTCGTGGGTATTTCTTCAGACCAACTGGAGCAAACCATCATGATTTGTCCTCTCAACCATACCTACCAAATCATCGGAAGAAGACCTGCGAAAATGGCCCTGCTGTTGGACATCAATCCGTTCTTCTGAACACTCTATGTTTGATTAATGTAGAGAAGAAAATGATGCATCCACATTTAACTGATAGATACGAATAGTAAAAGTAGTAGAAGGTACATATCCCCACTTGCGGTAGGACTTGGAATATGTGTGACCACAATAGTTGTATTCTCTGAGTCAACTGATACATGTGGCTTTGTTGCATAAAATCTACATGAGGATCAAAATATGAAGCATAAATTGTTTTATTTGTCGGGGTGGAGTCAAAATAGCAGCAGCTGAGGTAAAAACTGTCTAAGGGGCTATAATAGTGGGAACATTTGATTGAATTACTAGGAGAGTGGCTAAGAGAATAATTGACTGAATTTGAAAACTAATCATAGTATGAGCAATAATAATATGAACAGAAGACATAACATAACTAGTCTAAGGAGCAACTATGCTAACAACAAACGGAGCTGTGCTAACTGTAGAAGTTATTAGTGGAGCAACTGGCTAAACCTGAGTATGTGAAGTGGCCATAACTAAGGGGTCTAAAATAACTGCAGAAGTTACTAGTTGAGAAGTAGACTGAATATGGATAGTTGAAGTGCTGACAATGTGCTATCTCATTTGATCCCTACAAACATGTGTCCACCTCTTATGAGGCTCAACAACGTCATCCTTTCTCTTATCCTTAACAAGACTACAACATGCCTAAGATTAGGGTCAACAACTGGTACACCTGGGACTATAGAAGGTGGTGTAGGTTGTGATCCAACCATACAATGCTCATCAGTGTGCCCAAAGTGTTTGCAGCGGACACATAAATCTGGCTTTTTGTCATAGAAGATAGTCTGCCATTAACCACCACACGTCTCATTCTCAATCTAAACTCTATTGGGAAAGCATTAGCTAATACAAATAAATTTCTACTTGCTCGAAGTGAATGGGCAATATGAATTTGGGTCCCAATGGGCTTAGGTAAAGTAAATAAACTACTCATCCTAAGGACTATAGCTGGGTGTCCAATTGATAACTCTCATAGAACAACCATAAATATACCATGACGATTTGATGAATAACCGTGAATAGTCATCCTTCTGCACCAAGTTGATCAAAATATGTGTAGTATCTAAGAGACCAATTATATAATCACCATGAAATCCAAATTTCTGAAAACTTTCGCGTACCTTAATCACATAAGGCTTGTATAATGGACGTAAAGGACTTTCTTTGGATTCGCTAAGCTTGAGAAATAACTGGTTTTCCAAAAACGATAGTAGCATACTGAACACGTGGTGGCTAAGCAACTGGTACAGCATGAGTAGCTCTATGACTTCGTGTGGCTACACGTTACGGTGCTTCTTGCACACACACTGGTGCGTGGGGTGGTGCGTTGGGGACATGCACAGTCGGGGACTGAGTGGGAGCAAAATGAGCCACCTAAGGGTTTTAGCATGTCTGAGGCCAATGGTACAATCTCTATACTCTGAGAACGTCTAGAATCAATAGGGTGCATTGCATAGAAATGTGTGCCAACTGGCACGATTTCTGATGTGCCGTTGCTGACGAGATTAAGTAGAACAGAGGTCCTCCAAGGGATTTCATGTGTTATGGACCCAATGGTGATGTACCCTTTGCCAAAATCTGTCCAGAGAGGGCAGAGTTTGTTGCCTCGGTAAGTGTGCCTTTATACACGAATTCCAATACATTGATGCCAATCGAATTGGTTTAAATAGAGCTCACCCCAAAGGTTTTCAATGTTTCTGAATCCAATGGTAATGTTTTCGTGTTCAAATTCTATCCAGAAAGTGGAGAAAATGATAGGGTAGTTTTCGTTCAGTCAAATGCCAATTTTGACTCAAAAATTGGATCGATTGATGAATGTTTTGGAGCAATTGAGTCATGACCTTATGTTGTATATCCCTAATTGAATGCCCCATGATCGAATTTGTGGAATAGATAACTATATCCCCTTCAATTGATTGAATCGATGTGGGCTTAATATGCTTGCAAATGGTACACGGGTTTGGAGGATTAATTGGATGAATTGATGTAATAACCATGGTCGTTTGTTTCGGAGTATGCATCCCTCCTGGTTGATTTGTATATTGAGGTACCTTGGACCCTTGAATTGATGGAAAGAAATCTTTCTCGCACTTACGAAAAGACTGTTCTTGTTCGATTTGTAATATGAATGCCAAATTGATGAAGGTCCATTGGTGAATTGTTGCCTTGTGATTAGATGATGTCGAAATGGGCAGTACGCAATCATGGATCCCACCAGTGGCACCGAAAATAGTAATTGAAATTGTATTGTCATTTGATTCGAAAAATTGGGCTGTAAATTTTGATTGTGTGGATTTGTTGATGTTGTAAGACCATGAATAGGTACACCTAAATGAGTATAGTTGACGAGTCTGATGGAAAAGGCATGGGTCTCGCAGGATAAGGTGGTGCAATCGATTTTTGTGTTGACAATTTACTGATTTTTGGCCAAATCTGGTGGCGTTAAGGCTGGTGGTTGTGTGATATGTGTAGAGAGGAGTGAGGGTTGTCTAAAGGTACAGAGGTTCGACGGTTTGGGTGGTGGTTAGCCAGAGTTCATGGATTCAAAGGTGGAGGCCCCATTTTCTGTTTTCCTTTCCCCAATCAATATGTATGTATGTATGTATGTATGTATCGAGAGTGATTACGAAAACATACACAACATAAAAATTTTATGTTTTCCCTAAAAGTTGAATGACTTTGGGTGCAATTTATCAAGTGCATGATTGACGTAAAAATAAAAATTTGAGGACAAAAATGTAGAAGATCAAAGTTGAGGAACCTAACGTGCAAAACAAAGTCGGCAAAGGTCCCTACTTGCGCACCATGGGTACCCGACACGCACGCAGGCTTCCTAGCCCAAAGGCAGTGTCTCTTTGGGGTACCAAGTGCGCGTGCATTGTATTTGGGGATAGAAAATTCTTCCTCGCTTTTGTAAATTCTAGAGATTTGCAGGGGCCATTTTTGGGTATTTCTTAGGTGCATTTTGTGGCATTTAAATATCCCATTTTAAAAATATGCATGCATGGTCTTTATAATAATGTGTAGTAAAATTTATATTTTCTTTTATTTAACCGAGATGTCATTTTAAATTAAATGTAATGGAATAATCCTATTGCAGTTAATGTATACGACAACCTACTAAACATTAATTGATAATAAAATTGACGACAAAAAAAGGGAAACACAATTATTTAAGTAATAAATTTGGTAGAAGACAAATGACACTGTTTACATCAACCATTTAATTTTAGAAGAAAGCTGAATTTTAACTTCAAATTAAGAATGCAAACTAAACATCTAAAGGGACGAAAATTTTTTACTAGATCATAAGACTAGTACAACTAAATAAACATGTCTGGAAATTTAATTAAACATAAATGTATATTGCAAACAAATTAAAAGAAACAAAGTTACTTAAATTTTAAATTTTAGTCCCATGAAATGAGACACAATCACACAATCGAACCGTCGCGCTCCAACACGACCCGTACTAACCTGTGAGGTAGGGGAAAAAGGGATGAGCATAGAAAATACTCAATATGATACGAATAGTACAATTCCGAATAATATTTATCATTCATATATCAAAATAAATCGTACGGTCATATTATATCTTTAGAAATCGATAAGAGCACATATTATCATATCATATCATATCATATCATTTGTATCGGATGACCATGTGTGTGTGTGTGTATTGTATCGTATCATTAGTATAATATTTATCAACATGAAATAACAAAAATTAAATGGGACAAACTACTTGTATCTCGTTACTGTACCGTATAACCTTCAAATGCGTTTCAACCTAAGGAAAAATGATGAGATAATATATGTACTTTAAATGCTACTGGACAATTTCTTCTTGTTTTGATACACCCAAAATATGGAAAGAAAATGAGTAATAAATATAGGAGAAGACAAGTTATTAGATGTTAAAATGAAAGAAATTGAAAGAAATTGTGAAGTGATGTGAGATAAATAAGGAATTGAGGGTATCTCTCATATTGGTTGGGCAAGTGGGAAAAATAAATGGCAAGTGGGTGTGGAAGTCATTTTTAGAGGTAGTTAGATTTATGAGTGGAGAGAGAAATTCCAAGATAAAAACGCGTGTAAAAGTTTTAAAAAATTTGCAATTCTAACTACACACACACACACAAGCATATAGTCCCTTTGCAAAGATACACGTGCACAAGTCTGTAAAATGTATTTTATTGATTAATAAAATAATGCCATGGGTCTTTGAATTGAAATAACTTGACCTTATCTTATATGAATTTATATTTTCTTAAGCCCAACGTACGCTATCTAATGTGAGCTACAAAATGAGCCTAATATTGATTTACTTTTTCATTTTCCTACAATACTTCGATATTTAGTCCAAGCAAAGTAAAATAAATGGACCGAACGATCAAGTTATCTTATGAACTTTATTGTAAGTGATAAGACTATGACATAAATGGGTTTTTCTATTATCTAAACGATCAAAGACAACATAATAAAATTTAGTCACTATATTTTTAAAACACGTTAAAATTTTTGGAGTGTTACATCACCAACGTTGAAATCTCATCACCATCTCAACCCCATTCCTTTATCGATCTAACTTCACTGCATATATAAATACTACTGAGGGTTAAACTGAACCACATATTGACACTAAAACATATCATCATGTTTAGCAAAAAGAATATGTATATGATTTGC
This sequence comes from Fraxinus cuspidata, assembly GCA_903798385.1. Classification (NCBI taxonomy): domain Eukaryota; kingdom Viridiplantae; phylum Streptophyta; class Magnoliopsida; order Lamiales; family Oleaceae; genus Fraxinus; species Fraxinus cuspidata. The sequence continues at coordinate 35,049 of CAIGRP010098686.1, forward strand.
AAATGGATTTCATAGATCCTGAGCAAGATGATGAATATGAAGAGAGATTTTTGGAGGAATTCAATAACTCGGAGTATGAGTAGGAAGAAAATATACACATGAATGATAATGATGAACACACAGATTTCAAGTTGAGTAAAGGTTTTGATATTGGTATTGGTATTGATAGTATAATGGATGAGCAGGAAGGTAAGACAATTCCTAAAAAAAAAAGAAGTTGGAACAGATTATGAAGACTCAAATGAGTTTAGGAGCTTACCCAGTGACAATGATGTTGAGGGATCATCTGCCAGAAGGATGAATAAGTGCTGGTTCAACCCTGTAACTGATATGGATGATCCAAAGTTCAAGTTAGGTAATGCATTTGTAATACATACTTAGTTACTTATTTTAAAATGTAATTGATAACATACTTTATTCATTTCTTATAGGGATAAAATTTGACAATGTCAAGATTCTAAGGTCTGCAATAGTTCAGTACTCAATTAAAAATTTCAGGCAACTCAAATATGTGAAAAATATGAGGACATAGTTGATAGTTAGATGTCAAGATAACTGACATTGGATTCTATATACATACCAACAACCAGACAAGAGTCTTAGAATTAACATATTCAAAGATGAACACACATGTACCATGGTGTGGCAAAATAAAAAGGGTTAATGCAGGTTATGTGGCAAAAAAATATATAAGAAAGTTTAGGTTTGATCCGAAAATGTCAATGAACAGTTTTGTGGAAACTGCGAAAGAAGATTGCATGTATGAGATTTCAAAGCATCAGTTCTACAGGACAATATCTAAATGTACATAAGTGGTGCATGAGATTGTAGTGAGCAGTACAAAATTTTAAGGAATTATGGATAGGAATTAAATAAAACAAATCTTGGTAGTACAGTGCAGTTCGAATGTTGATGTCCGACTTTTAAGAGATTGAATATATGTTTAGGGCTTGCAAGGAAGGTTTTAAGGCTGGATGTAGACCAGTAGTTAGGTTGGATGTTTACTTCATAAAGTCTGCACAAGGTGGGCAGTTGCTGGCAACTATTGGCATTGATGGTGAGAAATGTATGTTCCTTATAGCATGGGCAGTTGTGGATGCTGAGAACAAAACAAATTAGCAATGGTTCATAGAGTTGTTGGTTGATGACGTATGGATGTATAACCATAAATCTTGTGCATTCATTTCTGATAAACAAAAGGGTTTGGTGGATTGTATTAGTCAATTCTGTAAATGGGTTGAGCATAGGTGTGGTGCTGGACATCTATACAACAATTTCACTTTGGAACACAAAGGCCTGGCCCTTAAGAACTTGTTTTGAACCGCATCAAGGACAACAACTGTGCCAGAGTGGAAGAATGCAATAAATAAGTTGAAGAATGTTTAGAAGAAGCTTACTACTGGTTCAACGAAAAACCACATTCTCAGTAAAGCAGATCACATTTTGAAGAGCATTTCAAGTGTGATATTCTTTTGAATAACTTATGTGAGGCATTCAATGCTTCCATTGTTGTTGCTATAGAGTAGCCTATCATCTCAATGTTGGAGAAAATCAGACATCAGCAAATTATAAGAATGAATGCAAAAAGAGAATCAACAAATAGATGGGATCATGCATTTGGGCCAAGAGTAATGAAAATCATTGAGAAGGCTGAGGTGAGGTACTTGTAGGCAGACTATGTAGGTAGTCATAAATTTGAGATAACCAGTAGAGATGGACCGAGGTGGATTGTTTATTTAACAAAACATGAATGTGCATGCAGATAATGGTAGTTGGTTGGAATACCATGTCCCTATGCAATATCAAGCATGCTTTCAAAAGATATAGGCATATATGACTACATTGATCTGTGTTATAGCAAGGAAACATACCTCATGTATTATTCACCAGTGATCCAATCTATGTTAGGATCTAAGCTACAGTAAGAGCTGGGAAAGCACCATCTAAATCAATCTAAAAAGAAAAACAATCAGACATACCCAAAAATGAGAAAGAGGTCATAGACTGAGCCATTTGCAGGAATTGAGACGAAAAGGACTAACATAAAGATGACGTGTAAACGATGTGAGGGATCTGGACATAACAAAAGAAGTTACAAGAGACCACTCCCTGGGTGAAGCTAGTTCATAGCAAGAATCACAACCAAGCACGTAACTAGAGTCTCAACAAGAGATACATTCAAGTGCATCAAAGGGGAAAAGAATAGTACCATCTATAATAACTTCACAGTCACAGATGAAGATGTCCAAATTCAAGGATCCAAATCTTCAATATGATGTGTTTTGTTCTTTATAGTTTTGTTGGAAAGTGAACTTATTTTTTGAATATTGTGCTGTAAAGTGAATTTCATTTATTTTGCAAATGTGGACTGAAAAACATATGCAGCAAATGTTATGATTTTGTAAAGTGACAGGAATTTCAAATGAAATAGCCACATATGTTGTTCCGGACTGTTGAAGTTGAATTTCTTACATTATATTGTGTTTTCATCACGTCTTTAAAGTATTCATCGAATATCAGGTATAGACAATTAGGAACTATGTAAAAGCTTTTGTACTTTTTAAGCATATCTTACAAAATGTTTGGTACTGTTTATGAAACTATTACTAAATGTTTGGTACTGTCACTGCAACTATTACAAAAGGTTTGGTACCTATGCTGTGATTCTCAGCAAAGATTTGATACATTTTCTGCACCATCTACAAAACGTTTGGAGTGTGATGTGATCTTAATTTCTCATTAAACAAAGGGTAAAAATAGAGATGTGAAACTCAATACCAACAATAAAACAGAAAGGGTCACTTCATTTCAAGAAAAAAATGTGCAACAAAACAACATTTTACATCTACATTTCACAATATATAACACAAAACACCCAACGCCTAAACACTAAACCTAAATTTTTGAAGTTAAAAATGTCCATCCTACAAACCCATCCTACATGCCTAGGTATAAACCAATTTTACAAACACTTCACAGACAAAGTTGAACAGCCAAGTCTTCCACACATTTGGTCTTATTTATTGGAGGGTGCTGATTTCAGCTTCCATTTCCCTCCTAGCCCGTAATAGACCTGGAATTAGCTCCCTAAATCTCTTACATATCAGGGGTCACACCATACAAAAAAGATACACCAACCCAGATCTTGGCTTTGAGGACAAGTGAGAAATCTTCTTCTTGGTTCTGGTTCGTCCATGAGGTCTTCATTTACGCCGAAGAACCACATCTGCATACATTCATCTCTATCTAAGTGCTAATTTTTCCTAACTAACAGTGGAAGAGAGAATGATATTAATAGTGATGAAAATGGAGAGAAAATAAATAGTGAAGTGAAATAATAGAAAGGGAAAGTGTGTAATGTCCATATTGCCCTTGTCTATTTGGGAAAAATTATTAATTTTTTTCATCTCTAGGGTCAACTAACAATTTTGATAGTTAAATGGACGAAAACATCAATTTGGACTAGACCTGCTATTTTTAAAAAGTTTAGTACATCAAGTGACAGAAATGAAATGTTTGCACAAAGTCTGCAATTAAATGAAAAGTTTGGTACCTTGGCTGCAATTTTCCCAATAATTAAAGTCGAAGTGTTACATATTACCTTATCAAAGTTTGACCTAAGTCAAATGGTAGACAATATGGTCAAACACAAAGTTTAATTTAATAAAAGTTAAAATTTGAATTTGACCAAATACTTGAAAGAGCTATTGTTGTCTTAGAACTTAAGCTTCAACTTATTTAGGTACTACAATGACTTGAGACTTCTTAAATAAGGAACCAAATTTATCGAAGTCTATTTTAAAGACTTGATGATTATATTTTCAATAAGAGTTTTTTTTTTAAAATCTTTAAAAACTAAAAAGTCTAGTGTTCTAAAGTTGTTCTTTGTTTGGGTTCTGGTCAGATTTAAGTGTCCACTGATCAATTGTAATATGGACATGAAGAATACTAAAAAATATTCAAGAGTTGAAATTTTTTCAAGAAAATCAAGACAAAGTTTGTGTTGTATTTTTTAAAAATCCATTGAAAAGTATAGATAAATTGATGGAATCAAAAGAAGAAGAAATTTTGGAGGCCAAATATTTTGCTTATGCGGGGGCATAGATATATATAGAATATCTATTATGGGAATGTATAGTTAAAAATGAGTATATAGAAATAAAAGCTTTTAAATAATGATTGACATACATGTCTTAGAAAAGAAATATGATCACGTACGTCAAACCTTCAATGTATAGTGTCCTACAGGCACAACCCTTGCTGAACTACTAAATCCAACACTTTGGACAGGGTTTTAAAACGGCTGAAGTGGCATTGAAAATAAGAATTTGAGGGAAACGCAGCACGTGAGGATGGAAAGAGAGAAAGCAAGGATGGAGACATAATTGTGGGAAACAATTAAAAAAGAAAGAATACGACAGACCAAAAAGAACCCTAAATTGAAACCCTGAAAAACAATTCCAGCAACGGCAAATCTGACAATGATGAATCCCAGCGTCATCCGGCCAAAATAGTCGAATCCGAAGTCCGCCGGAAACATCATATATGGATTAATTCTGTTCTAAAGTATGATACAGAGAATTCATTTGCTGGTGATTACTATATGTGCTCAAAGAATAGTATGCATAATATCACACAAATTAATTTTCCACCATTTGATTTTCCATTTTTTTGTTGTCCTTTGAAAGTCAAGTTTCATAAAAAGGTTATCACCATTGCCAATCCTTTGGTTGTAAAAATCTAGATAGAAGTTTTTTGTTTCATGTATGTTTAAGATCGAAAGTGTCATGCAAACATTGGACTGTTTGTGTAATTTTCACTTTCATTGCCATAATATCATATATTTAACAAACTTTTCTTGGATGCAATTTCTGTCGACCGGAGATGGTAAGCGTGTGAGCTGGCTAAATTTTGGAGAGAATATCTACCAGGGCAGTGGTGAACCTTCGATCGAAGTTGTCATGATGAGGCAGCATCTGAATGGAAGGAATGAGAGAAAGAAAGAAAATAACCAATTGTAACTAGCTTTCAAAAGTGGGGTCCACAACTAGCATTTAAATGTCATTTTGCTTATTGCGTTTTTTGTAAATGGGCATACGATTTCCATCCATTTTGTTTCTCAGCATATATGTATAGAACAGAGGAGAAAATGAACGTGTTGTTGATGTAAAATCAATTATATTAATCAATTTTCTCTCTTATTTCTTCTACTCCTTTTTATATATTCTTTTTCGTCCTCTAATTCTATCATCACCCATTCTCAATTTAGTGTTTAATTTAGCAATCGGGCTGAGATCTTAACTCCTTGAGCTGTGATTATTAAATTGGTATTGATTTTGAGTGAATTCATTCCTAGGTTGAACTTCACTAATTTCATTTGGTATTAGAGCACTAAGAATCTGGGCAAGAATGTAGACTAGGTAGAAAACTACTTAAGAAAACCTAAAGAGTCTGGATAAAGATATGAGTGAGTTGATGTTGTTGTTGCTTCCCTCATTGGTAAGGTCGATTGTGAATTTGATAACATTGATGGATTTATGAAGCAAATGAATGAGAAACATGAAGCTGTTGTTACTTTACTGGCTAAGATAAGTGTAACTCAGGAGAAACAAGTGGAGGATTCCAACATTGGATCAAGTTTTGATGGTGGTGTGTTAAGGGTGAGGTCTGGTAATGAAGACAGAACATGAGGAAGAAATTATGATACTAGATTCGATGCAAAAATTTCTAAAATTGATTTTCCCCAATTTAAGGGTAATAACCCAAGAGAGTGGGTGAGGAAGGCCAACAAATATTTTCAAATTCATCAAGTTACAGAGGAGTTAAAGGTTGGAATTGCAGAGATGTATTTGAAAGGAAGGGTAGACATCTGGTTACATGGGTTCCTAGCTAGTAATCCAAGTATCAATTGGAACCTATTGGCTACTGAAATCTGTAGAAGGTTTACTGAGACCACTGGTGAGGATGTAGTGGAGACCTTTAGTAAAATCAGACAATATGGTGGTGTGGCTGAGTACGTGGAGAATTTTGAGGATTTAAAAGCACAAGCTATGCAAGTCTTACCCAACCTACCCAAATCCTGCTATATTAGCATCTTTACCAGTGGACTGAAGGGGGAGATTAAGTCCATGGTCAAGATGATTAGACCCAACACCCTAACCCAAGCTTTTGAAATAGCTCAACTCCAAGAAATCACTATTTCTGCTATAAACAAGAAAACTAAACCCACTAAACCATTTACTACGTCAAAAAACCTATACACTCAAAAATTACCCGAATCACACAACCTAACTCCTAAAATGCCAACTCAAATTCAGAACATCCAAAACGCACCTTACAAAACCATCACACCCACTGATATCCAAACCAAAAGAAAGTTAGGGCTTTGCTTTAGGTGTGATGAGAAATACACCCAAGGGCACATTTGTAAGAATAGGATGTTGAACTTTATGGTGGTGGATGAAGAAGGTGAGGGTGATGGCAGGGAGACAGGGGACCTGATGGAGATGAGAATGAGGAAGATGAATGAGAAGAATCATGTAAATTTCCATCAGTGCAATGGTTGGGCACATCAAACACAAAACTATAAGAATTCCAGGAAGGATAAAAGGCAAGAGAGTGTCTATACTCATTGATAGTGGAAGTACCCATATCATTTTTGATGAAAGGCTGGTACATTTTTTGGGATACCCGACTGAGAATGCCAAACCAATGATGGTGACTGTAGAAAATGGAGAAAAGCTTGAAAGTAAGGCTCTATGCCAGCCATTGACTTGGCAAATGCAAGGGCTGGAGTTCCAATACAGATTAAGGTCTCTAAAACTTGGGGGTAGTGACATGGTGTTGGGGGTGAACTAGCTCAGTCAATTTGGACCAATAACCTTTGATTTCGCAAAATGGTACATTAAATACATGTATAATGGGAAAGAGGTGAAACTACGTAGTGGGTTTACTGGCAGTAAAATGGAAATGATCAGTGGGGAGCAACTAGAGAGATGGTTTGAGAAGCAAGAATATGGAATCATGGGGCAATTATATACCATTACAGAGATAGATTCAGCAGAAACATCATAAGAACTCAAGCCAGTTTTAACTGACTTCCAAGATGTGTTTGCAGAACCTAAGGGACTACCTCCAATTAGAAGCCATGATCATCAAATAAACCTAAAAGAAGGGACTCAACCCTTCAAACTCAGGCCATACAGATGCCCATTTATCCAAAAAAATTGAGGTGGAAAGATTGGTTAAAGAGATGTTAGACTCAGGAAGTATTCAACCTAGTAGCAGTCCTTTTGCTTCCCGTGTACTGCTGGTCAAGAAAAAGGATAGAACTTGGAGGTTTTATGTTGATTATAGGCAGCTTCAAATACCATATGCCTTTGATTGATGAGCTAATTGATGAAATTTTTGGAGCTAAATATTTTTCTAAGATTGATCTTAGAGCGGGATACCATCAGATAAGGGTTAGGCCAGAGGATGTTTATAAGACAACTTTCAAAACTCATCAAGGTGTGTATGAATTTAAGGTCATGCCTTTTGGGCTGACCAATGCCAATGTTACCTTCCAATGTCTGATGAATGAGGTGTTTAAAGAGCATTTGAGAAGATACGCGCTAGTTTGTTTTATGATATACTAATATATAGTATAGATATGCCCAACCATTGTGAACAATTGGGGACTGTTCTACAGCTACTCAGGAAACATGAGTTGTATGCTAAGTTAAGTAAGTGCAATGGGCAAAAGAATGTGGAATATCTAGGCCATGTGATTGATTGGCAAGGGATATTAGCAGACCTTAAGAAAGTAGAGGCAATACAGTCATGGCCTGTGACAACTAATATCAGACAACTAAGGGGATTTCTTGGCTTGACTGGCCACTATAGAAAATTCGTGAAATGCTATGGGACATTAGCTAAGCCCCTCATTGATTTGCTAAAGAAATATAATTTTCTATGGTCAGATACAGCAGAGGCAACCTTTAATAATCTTAAGCTAGCCATGAGTTCCACTCCAGTGCTAACGTTACACAACTTTGAGCAACCTTTTATCGTGGAAACAGATGCTTGTTATGGAGGCATTGGGGTAGTATTAATGCAGGATAGGAAACCTCTGGCTTACATCAGTAAAGCCATTGGACCAAGGAGCTTGGGAATGTCAATATATGAGAAAGAACTCTTGGCCTTAATTATTGCAGTGCTGAGATGGAGACATTACTTGGAAGGTCACCACTTCATCATTAAAACTGACCATCAATCCTCGAAGTTCTTGCTTGAACAGAGGATAACTACTCCATTACAAGAAAAGTGGCTAACTAAATTAATGGGTTTAGATTATGAAATCCAGTACAAAAATGGGGTAGAGAATGTGGTAGCGGATGCGCTTGCTAGGAGGGTAGAAAATGATGAAAGGTGTGCTGCCATTACCCAGATAATTCCAGCGTGGATGCAGGAGGTAATTTCCAGTTATGAGGGATAAGATTTTGCTGAAAAGAAGATCTAAGCCTTGCTTTTGGCTGCATAAACTGAATATCAGTATAAAAATGGGTTGATTAAGTGCAAGGAAAAGTTGTATATTGGTAGTGGAAGCAATATCAGGAAGAAATTGATTCAGGCTATACATGACTCACAAGAAGGGGGGCATTCTGGAATACTGGCCAGCATATTTAGAACTAAACAACACTTTTATTGGGCAGGCATGACATAAGAAATCAAAAAAGAGGTATTACAATGTGACATTTGCCAGAAATGTAAGGATGAACACTTACCATATCTAGGCTTGCTACAACTACTACCTGAACCTCAACATTCGTGGAGTCATATATCCATAGACTTCATTAAGGGTTTGCCAAAATCTAAGGGAAATGATGTCATATTAGTAGTAGTAGACAGATTTACCAAGTACGGCCACTTCACCCTTTCTCATCCTTTTACAGCAAAGAAGGTGGCACAAATATTCCCTGATTATATTTATAAACTCCATGGCATGCTTCAGAGTATTATCTCTGACAGGGACAAGATTTTTACTAGCATCTTTTGGCAAGAGCTATTTAAACTCATGGGAACTAATTTGCAGCTCAGTTTAGCATACTACCCATGTATAGATGGCCAAACTGAGAGGTTAAATCAGTATCTGGAGCTGTATCTCAGGTGCATGACATACCACAGACCTAAAGCATGGGCTAAATGGATATCTTTAGCCGAATGGTGGTATAATACCACTTTTCATTCAGCCATCAAGAGAACACCTTTTGAAGCTCTATATGGGATTCCACCACCACGGTTAGCTATGGGACCTTATCAGCAAACAAGTGTTGCTATTGTGGAAGATGTTTTACAGGAGAGGTATAAGATGGATCAATAGTTAAAGGAGAACTTAACATAAGTAAAAGCCAAGATGAAGATGTACACTGATAGAAATAGAATTGAGAGAAATTTTCAAGTAGGGGACCGGGCCTATTTAAAGTTACATCCATATCAGCAGTAGACCCTTGCTAAGAGAATTAATCAGAAACTCAGTCCTAGATACTATGGCCCATATCAGATTGAAAAGAAGATTGGAAGTGTAGCATATCACCTAGCACTTTCCAGCCAAGCAAAAATTCACCTGGTGTTTCATGTATCATTATTTAAACAAAAGATAGTAAACAAAGAAGTGGTTGCAGAACAATTACTAATTGGAGAGGAGGACGTAGAATAACTAGAGGAAGTGCTTCAAACAAGAATTTACAAAAAAGGAAATCTTGCTGAAGCTCAATGGTTAATCAAATGGAAGGGGTAGACCACAGAAGAGGCGACTTGGGAAGATTCAAATGATATACAGAAGAAATACTCTAAACCTTGGGGACAAGGTTCATTTAAGGAGGGGGTGTCATGATGAGGCAGTAACTGAATGGAAGAAATGGGGGGAAAGAATGAAAAGAACCAATTGTAACTAGCTTTCAAAAGGGGTCCACAACTAGCATTTAAGTGTCATTTTTCTTATTGGGTTTTTTGTAATGGGAATACGATTTCCATCCAGTTTGTTTCTCAGCATATATGTACAAAATAGAGGAGAAAATGAACGTGTTGTTGATGTAAAATCAGTTCTATTAATTAATTCTCTCTTATTTCTTCTACTCCCTCTTATATCTTCTTTTTCTTCCTCTAATTTTATCATCACCCATTTTCAATTTAGTGGTTAATTTAGCAATTGGGCTGAGATCTTAACTCCTTGAGCTGTGATTATTAAATTGGTACTAATTTTGAGTGAATTCATTCCGAGGTTGAACTTCACTTATTACAGAAGTGTGGCCGGAGATGGTGAGGCATTGATGTAGAATAGGGAAGAAGCAA
>CAIGRP010098690.1:0-15060 GCA_903798385.1 Fraxinus cuspidata
GGGTACTTAATAATATTATTATTATTTTATGGGCTTCTCTTGCAATATTTCTGACCGAACCTTGCTGTCTGTTCGGATTTTGGGGGGCTGTCTGAACAGTGACAACTGTTCTGAAATGGCTTGAAGGTTGTTCGAATGGCCACGAACAACTCTATAAATGGTCTGCCTCAGTGCCAGAAATAACTACACCATTTTCATTGCAATCATTCTGTGCTTTGAATCTCTCACCTCTCTCATTCTAATATTGTTCATTTGAGTGAAAAACATTTCGTTGAGTTCGTTGGAACTCCTGCAGATGGTTGTGTTGCTTCCGTAGAAGACGAAATTCAGACGATTGCTAGACACCTTTACCACCTGTGGAGGCAGCTAATTTGTTTTAAGGAAATATCGTGAATTCGGTGGGCTCGAATTATACTGCGATCGTTTTGATCCAATTGTTACGCTAAGGTAATCTTGTTGTAAGATTGAAGGAGGCTATTATATTCCAAAATAACAATTGACAACCATCATTTGGGAAAAATGGAGCTTTAAATAATGATTTTTTTGGAAAATATATGATTGAAAAATAAGAAATAAATTTTGGTTCATGTGCAAAATATTTTATTATATGAACGGTTGAGAATGAGTATGTAGATTTTTTTTTTTAAAAAATAATGATTGTTAAACAAACGTGTTAAACCGACTTCCAAGTAGCTAAATTGAAAGATGCATGAGATAGTTAGCATGGGAAGGCTTTCATTTACACGAAGCATTAGCATTCCCTTGTCCATTGTTCCCACTTCCCTTCCATAAATAATATTCTCCATTTCCTTTAAAATATTTAGTTTAATTAACTTTTATGCATATTAAAATTAATCCTGAGGGGTTGGTCAGGTCTTGAGTTTGTTCCCCAATGATCACCAGTTTGAGTCCTCTCAGGACCACTGAAGTGAATACTCGACCGTAAACTCCAGGACCTCACGAGATTAGTTGAGGTGAGCGCAAGCTAGCCCGAACACCCACGATTATAAAAAAAAATGAATTCTAAAATTACGATTAATGACGTTTTATGGATAATATAATTACAAAATAAATAGTCATCGTAGTAGACGTATTACCTCATTGTCAATTAGAATGAATCTCAAAATATCAAATTTTCCAACATTGTTGGAATAAGGCTGTCTGCGAGCTAAAGCATGCATTAGAAGTCTTTGATGATGCATATTATTTAATCTCAAAGCCTACTATATTCGCATGTTGCAGAATTCTAAACTGACTAAGGATGAGGAAAGCCATTTCATTATCCAGGAATGTATAAGAGATCGATTGATTGAAAGACTGCTGTAGTTAACAATTATAGGATGTCTGTCAACTAAAGTATGTGTCTTCGAGGATGCATATTGATTTTTTTTTTTTTTATGAATAAAATCTATCTATTTGTTACAATTATGAAAAACAAAAAACAAAAATTAAATTCAGTTATTAACCAAATGCATATTGAGATAAAAAAGGGACTTCTACTTCCAATGACATTGCTTATAGAAGTTGGCCACAGGTTAAATTTAGAAGTACTTGTGGTTATGTTAAATCAAGCTCTTAGATGAGGTACGTTATGGTATCAAAGAAAGCAATTGCTCAAGCAATTTAAGACCAAACCCTTTTGAACTACTATCACTTCAATAGACAATTCCTTACCACTAATAAGTCTCTTATAGACTTAGTTTCCATGATGCGGAAATACCAACCAATTTGTAAAAACAATTTAAATAGTTGAGAGATTAATTCATATGCTTCTAACCCCTCGTGAGAATAATCAAATACATTCATCATCATGAAATTTTATTAATTTGAATTATTGAATGTAAAAAAATAATAGCTTATATACACGTGATCTTGAAAAAAAAATTAAATATAAGGGTGTGTAGTGAATAAATTTATATCATATATTAAATAAATAATCTTGAAAATAAATAAGTATATATGAATATAAATAATTTATGTACTCCTAGAGTAACTGAATACTCCCCAAAACATATAAAGACCATATAAAGTATAATTAATTTACACACTTTTGATATAAATATAAGAGAAATGCAATCCTGAAAATAAATATTAATTATTATACATGCACATAAATAGTGAAACGTTTAATTGAATGTTAAATACAAATTGAAAAAGAAAAGCAATGTATTATTGAAATAATTGATTAGAGCATGACTAAAACTGTCCATAAAATAATTCTCACTTTATGTGATGATTGAATGCATGCACATCCAATATAACCTACCTAAACAATATTCATTGAATCCCTATTTGATAGCCATTATTTTGAGACAATAAAGTTTTGAATAATGATTTTTTGAAAAATGTTTAATTAAAAAGTAAGGAAAAATTTTTTGCTTACGTAAGAAATATTTTATTATGTAAATGAATATTTTAAAATTAGTACTTTCAAAAAGGCGATTTTAGCAAATAACCAAATATAATACTTGATCTAAAGGTCAAGGTAGTAAAAAAAATTACCGCTATCACCCCAAAAAAATCACTCTGCCTTACTTAAAGTTGCTAGAGTACAATTAACCTCTAAATATGAAATCATTTCTTATGTGGGTATTGACCTAAGATTCAAAGAATTTTGAAATAATGAGCTAACAAACTTGCTTAATCATCAATCCCACGTTTTTTACCTGTGCCACCAAAAAAATGTTCTAATTTTTTTTCCTAAAATGGTTTTCAAGAGAATTTCTCATCTCTTTATTGCAAAGATTGAGTCTGTTAATTTTCAAAAGCGCATTTACAATGCTCCGAAGTAAAAGAGAGAGAAAAAAAATAATAAATAAATTGACTTTTTCAAATACTCTGTTTGTGAGAACAAACTTTTGTATTCCTCCTAAAACTCGTTGGGTGTTTCCACTTCATTTGTGTTTCATTAACCATCTTGGATCTCTCCATTACTTTATATAAGTGTTGCAATCATCCAACAAAGGATATCCTCTTCTTTGCTAAAAGGAAAATAAATTTAGAATCAACTTTAGTTTAAATATGTGATAAGAATATCCCGACTATGATCTCTATCTTCCTAATTCAACTTATATGAACTTAATTTAAATAGTACCATCTATTTGCATCTTACAATTCAGATTATGTAAGCTCTCTAAGATTATGTTTGATGGCCATGGTTTTCCATGGAAAATGGAAAACAATTCTCATTTTTCATGTTTTAAGTTGTTTGATGGTCATTTTTTGTTATGAAATTTTTTTTCCTACTTTACTCCATACGCTCACATTATCTTGGACATTGCAGAATTAGTTTTCCCACCATTTTGGTTGGAAAAATGATTTCCATTTTTTTTTCTTTTTGACAATGACACCAAATTTTATTTCCACTTGTAAAAAAAAAAAAAAATTTCCCTTTAATGGTTCTGTAAAAAAAACAAAGTCAAACAAACACCAAAAGATCAAAAATTTAAATATTCTAGAGGTAAAACAAAAATTGAATTTTTTAAACATGAAACTCACAAACATAAGGAACCGCCCAATGAAGTTATTCTCACTAGGTTGACAATGAAGTTATTCTCACTAGGTTGAGAGCATCTCTCTCTAACACCTTAACTTAGCTCTTTCTTTTTCTTTCCATCATTGTCAGGATGGATGATGAAGGAAGAGAGACACATAATTCTTGAATCTAAGTAACACGAAGTTCTTAATTAATGAACACAATTATGAGCATCAAGTCAATCAAGGAAGATGAACATATGTAGCATCTTTCTTTTTCATAACCAATCAACATGAGAAAAAGCATGAAGCTAAAGTTTGAGAATTTTCCCAAATGAACCTCAAGATATATTAAACTCGTTTCAAATTACTTTTGTACATAAATCGAAGGAGTTCACATAATACGAAAGTAATATAAGATTCAAATAGATAACAATATCTAATTTAGTTTCATGTAAGTTGAATTATGATTTTGAATGCTAATTGGTGGGCTTTCAAAGGTATAGGGCAATCAATATGGTTTGGTCTTAACTCCCTTGAATCTTTAGAAGAATCATTCTATGACTAGTATCGTGATTTCCTAACCACCAACTTTCACTCAATTGATTTCAAATCTATTTTCCTTTTAACAAGAAAGAGGACATCCACAACAATAAAGTAATGAAGAGATCTAAAATTGTTACTGAGGACACGAAATGAAGTGAGACCACAAGGATTCTGAGAACGAATATAAAATTTTGCTTTCACAAAAAACTAACACTCTCCCATAAATATGGAACACCATAAGCTTCACATTCTGAGTATCTTCGAACTTGTTATACCTACCAAGACCCTCACAGAGCAGACAATACGCATAATATAACAATTTAAGACATGCTCGAGTTGTTACATATGAAAACCCCTATACACACTTGGCATCAAGGGGAGACTCCAGAATTAATTTGAATTGAGTAAAGGCCATACTAGACTTTTAATGATACAATGACAGAGTATTTATCAGTATCTTATAAGGATTAGCTTGAAAAGTATATATTTAAATACAAAATCCTAAAATCCAAGATTTGCAAGGACATTTGCGGTAACGATTTAGTCTATATGCCAAAATCGTTAACTTATATAATGTCTGCTTTGAAAGAACCTGAGCTCATCTTGCCCCTCACGAATTTATGTCACATCGTCAAGAATTGAACATATCTTGAAAGGAAAAGTCATTGGTTCAAATCTTGACTTAAATCTCTCATAAGATAGAGGTCATGATTCGAATTCCAGGAAAGCAATAAAAATTCGTGAGGCGTCTCTTCCATAACGAATAGTACGTATTTCTAACGGCTTGGGCATGACGCATAGGTCATTACAGTAGGAACCTCAACTAGGTGTTGCAAAAGACCTCAAGCAACAAAGCACTACATAAACATAAACCAGATACACTCCATACACATCTATATGC
Source organism: Fraxinus cuspidata (assembly GCA_903798385.1). NCBI lineage: Eukaryota > Viridiplantae > Streptophyta > Magnoliopsida > Lamiales > Oleaceae > Fraxinus > Fraxinus cuspidata. Next base: position 4,922 of record CAIGRP010098690.1, read on the forward strand.
AACTAACTGACATAGCAAGCAGCGTTCATGGAGATATTTCTTAAGCCCAGGACACAAAATTTAAATAAACAAAGACAAGGTCTTCTTCCCAATAGATCAAGATAGGAACATAAATCCTTCTACTCCATTCCTATTGGAAGATACAAAGGGTCATGTTAATTTTGGCCTCTCCCTCTTCTAACCTACAATTTCACTAAAAGTAATAAATCATGCATTGTCTCTAGCATAGTCCATTATGTTCTTTGTACCAGAACCCACGTATACAAGTAGTTATACATAAATGAAAAATTATAATGCTAACTTTCATTTTGTCATGGCAAGATGTTATGCACTGCACATGTAACTCCTAAGAAATCAACCAAGAGATAGCAACTAGATCATACATGCATTGAATGGAAGTTGAAGACAAGGTATCTTCAAAGTATTAAGTTGTTATGTATTAAAACAAGTACTTCAAAATCAAACAAATAACTACTAGCAAAGAGAGCATTAAATTACTTAACAATTCACGGCATGGGATAAGTAGCACCTCGTGCAAAGAAACAAAAAAAGTGTATAAGAACACCCCCACCCCCCCTCCACAAGTGTAATTTCTAAGTTGAGACAAGACATTAACTTAATTAAAATACTAAAAAGTCAAAAATTCATTGGAAACCACGGCTGAATAAGAAAAAGGCAATAGCTAAATAGCACCAGCTTGCCGGCAGTCTCAGTCCCCTTTTCTCCTGAAGGAGCATCCCTCGGTGAGCCGGGCACGGCCACCAGTGGGCTGGCACAACACTGTCTGGCAGTTGCCGCAGACCACAACGGTTTGTGAGTGGCTAAAAACAGTGGTTCTGCATCAAGTTTTAAATTTTAAAAACAAAAAAACACATCAAATGACCCACAGAATCAACGAATAACATGAACACAATAGATAGAAGTCAAATAACTCACATGTTGAAGCAACCCTGACATTTCACATCCTAATGCAAAAACAAAGAAAAGAGGCAAAGATCAAAAGGGGTACAAAAGATAATGAATATACAACAATTAGAGTCGTAGAAATTACCATGAAAAAAGAATTGGGAGACTGGACGAGACGCTTGAGCTTGTGCTTCTTCTTCTCCAACTCCAGTGGAGGATGCAGCAAATCGACATCGTTCGGGAGAACCTATATATCCGTTAATCCACACAAATTTTTCATTAAATAAAAAAGAAATAGCTTTGATGATTTACATATTGCATATTGAAATCGATGAAATTAGAACCCACCATTTTGATTCAACGACGTAAAAGAATCCTTCGACGGCGGCTCGCGAGAGAGATCAGAAATTGCTTCGCACTGAATGAAGGGAATTTGCCCTACTTGACATCGCTCAATTTATATGGCCGCAGGAGATGGGGATGTCAACTGGGCCCAATTCAGAGGTCCACATCTTTTAAGACAGGCCCATTGGGTTGTGCCCAACCTGCGTATAATTTTGGAGTAATTACATTAATACACCAATAATAAGGTGGTTTTTGAAAATCCTTATGAAACATGTTTTCAAATAAATTAGTCTTAATTATAGATTAAAATACTGTCCAAATTTCTCAGACCAAACTTCAAGTCCTAAAAAAAATAAAAAAATAAAAAAAAATTCACACGTTATTCATTTCTTCATCAAAATCTAAATTCAAGAGCCAAAATCAATTTCTATTAGAAGTTACAACCAAATTTCTCCCAATTTTTTAGTTCAGTTTTGCCTAAAAATTCAAAAAATCTATATTTCCAATTTCATGGTATATTTATTTTTATTCATAGTTTTATTTTTATTTACTATAAGGTTTCAAATGCAATTTTTCAGATTTCAGTAATGATTTCATATCCTATTGCAATTAGAACTTTACTTTTTCCAGGTATATTACCAACACAATCTACTTTGCTAATCTGGTACAAATTTATTATGGATTTGAGATTATTGAGGTTTTTGTGTTGCTTTAGTATATATGAAAATTCAACATTAGATCCATTATGGTGAGCTGGTTCACATGAACAAATTTGTTAATTACATATTGTGTGGAATCAATCACAAAATGTATATAAAGGCCCGATTAGTTAATTTAAGTCAAAGTTAACAATTAATTTTAATTACATATTTTATGGTATTCATAAATTTCCAATCACACATTCCATCAACTTTTATCAACATCTACTAAAATTTTGATTTTAGCACCTGTTTGTGAGAGATTTTGCCAATATTTGAATCAATTATTTTTCCATCGCCCAAGGAAAATGATACCACTTTTGCCATTTTTTTTTACTTCACCAGTAATAAATTACCATATTAAAATTGAAGTCTAGTGGAAAAAGACTATATAATCCATATTTTCACTTTGAATTACGAATAGACATTTCCATCAATCATTATATTTGATTATTCTAAAAGGATGTATTTGGAAATGAATTTTTAAATGATAATTTACTGATTAGGAAGTCCAAAAAAAAAAAAAATGTAGTGTCTCGAACTCACCTGCACTTTACAAACGGTATAGAAATTGAGGTTAATCCAATTTAAATTGCTACCAATTTAAACTTAATCTCTATCAAACACAAGTAAAGTGTTTATGAAAAATGTAAATATGAAAATGAATTGTTACATGTGCCACTTTCACGAGTGATTTGTCACTTTTTAGGAAATGTACGCCATTTTTTTTTTATTATTTTTGTGAAGGATGTTGAGAGAAACAAAATGAGGGAGACAAAGTTGATGTGGCTAATTTGGAACAAAAGCACATGTAATGTTTCCAATTATTTGTTTCTTAACGTGTTTTTAAGTAATGAATTTGATTTCTTTAATTATTTGTCATTTTTGTGCGTATTTGTTTCTTTTTTGAGTTTTAGTAAATGAATTTGACTTCTTTTATTGTTTGTCTCTTTTTTGACTCTTTAATTATATGTTCCTTTCAAAATTGATGTGTTACTTTTTTAGTTTCTGAAAGTACATTCGAAAATTAATCTAAGTTAGTTTATAAACTTTTTCGAATGTTTGTCATTATTTATTTATTATTTTGTGAAGGATGTCGAGAGAAGTCAAGATTTGGAGGACAATAGGTTGGGGCTGGTTCGAAGTTGAGGGTGCATGTTATGTTCGGAATAAATTTTTTTATTCCTATTTTTTTAATTTCATGTGACTTATATGCATGTTAGTTTTTAGATTTGTGTCACTCTTCATTTATTTATGTCTAGGACGACGTGAAGAATGCAGAAAGTAACATATTTTGACACTTTTCAATACTATGTAATTTAAATTTTTGTGACAGAACATTTTTGCTCAATCTTAAAATGATCTTATAAAAATCTTTTAAATAATATTTAGATCTTACTCTCTATTTTTTGTGTTGGATATATATTATGGTTGTACATTTGAAAGTGATACGTTGTATTACTTTTTAATTAAAATGTCACAAATTATCTAACACAATGCTTTCAAGTTGATAATAATGCATGTGTAACACTTTTTAGTAGCATATCTTTTGGATTAAAAACCATTAAATGACGATCAAAAACAATATCTCAATATTGGATTAATAGCAAAATACCCCATGTAAACGTTTCAATTTACGATATAGAAATCACATAAAACCCCATTATTTTCAGCATATCGTCAGCATCCATTTGGCGTGCCCTTAAATCCCAAGAAAAAAAGGGGAAATGGATAAATCAGTAAGGGCAAATGCAACAATTTATATTTTCATTTTTAATAACACCCACCCAATACGAAGATGGGGGTTTTGTACAAGTCGAAGAAACACAAAGATTGAGAGTATTTTGGTTGCTAACCCACATTGTACGATCAGTTCCTTGTTCACCCACGATCGTAGAAGTTTCCTTGAGTTGCTATGAAGTTTCAAAAACTGCCATTTTTCAACGAAGGTGCAATAAGAAGTTGTGGAAACGAGTTTTTATTTTTTTTAAAAACGCGTGCATGAAATTTGTGAAATCGTGGAAAACAATATTGAAATTAGTTGTTTATTTAATATGTTTATAGTTTGATTGTGATTATCGAAAATGGAGGCTCCAAGACACAGAGGGTTTGAAGAAGCTCATGTGTGTGGTAAGTTGCTCTGTTTTTGCGGTTTAAGAAATAAATGGTTTTAGTTCAGATTGTTTACATGTTTTGTTGGAATTTCATTGTAAAAAGTGTGTGCATGTTGTTTGCTGTGGAACTTAAATTGATTTATGTACTAATCCTTGTTTATATTATCATCCAGCCGGATATACAGACTACTTCACAATGGCTATATACACAGATGGTGTCTTCTTCGATAAGCCGAATAATGTCAAGTATGAACATGGTACAACGATATTTGTGGAATTTGTAAGGGCTAAATAATTCAATAGGGAATGGTTTCAAGCTCTTGATTACGTTTGTGGTGACTATTGACCTTTAGAATTTTACTTCTGGATGCAGAGAGGTAATTTAGGTATTGCTTTGAGGTTGTGTAGTGAATCTAATGTGAAGGAGATGTTGAAGGACCTTAAAGAATATATGTTGCTTGAAATTTATGTAGTTGTGCCTAACCAGACTCCTGCTTTAGCTCAAGAACCATACTAAGAATCAGTGCTTGAGGTCCCAGAGAGTAGTGTCCGTAATAAAGGGGGTGAACATACCACAAAATGTTGCTACATCCTATTGTTCGATGTAGATGAAGGTGGTTTGGGTGAGGTGAACATTGGTGACTTCGTGCCTGAAAATGTAGAGGAGCTGTGGTCGCAATTTGAGGAAACACTCACGTACGAAGCTGGAGTTGGTACTGCTGGTGGTCGAGAGTGTTATTGGATCTAAACAACCTAAATATGATCTCTATAGATCTACTGCACATAGATAGATCAAACCACGAGAAGTACCTACAACCTCCATTTTGCTGTAGAACAACCAAAAAAATATCAGAGCTTGAGCATACTCAATAAAAATTTGGTTCAAAAAATGTGTTCAGATTATAATTACTAACCATCGTGTGCAAGTGAAGAACCTTCTTCCATGGTTCAATGTCGTCCACGAATTCTTCTGCTCAATCTCCATTACGCATCTGCACAAACGGGAGTGTCATCTCTTCGTGTTGGGTAGGTGTTATTGAAAATGAAAATATAAATTGACACATTTTCCTTACTTATTTATCCATTTTCCCTTTTTTCCCTAGGATCTAATGGCACACAAGACGGATGCTGAAGATATGAGTGTTTTTTTGCACAAAACGTTTGGAACATGGGGGCTTTCTGCGATTTTCAATAGGTGGGGGTATGTCGCCAATTGAAACGTTTACATGGGGGTATTCTGCTATTAATCCAATTGAATTTAATAGTCTATGTTTTTCATTTTCATTTTTTGACGTCATTATTTAAAAAAATCTATTTGATGTCAATTTAATTCGTCCTACTTGTATAACTAAATGTAGAACAATGACGAATTTTCGATGTGGTAAAAGTCAGTTCTCAGAACTTTATTTTCTAAAAAAAAAGTGAAAAAATAAGATTGGCAGCCCTTGACGCTGAGAATAAATATGATTTACATTATTCCAACTTTCAAGTTAATCATAGGTAGAATGTCTATAATTATAAGTGAAAATTGTAGTGTAGGCCCCATAACATTTCAATTCATTGCATATTACACCTAAACCTTAAATTTTTGCAACCACAATCCTTAAACCTTTCCGTTAGACTGCAATTGGAGTCCATTGGACAGAATCCGTCCATTAATTCGTTAGTTAACCTTGAAATTTGACTCAAATTGATAAAATAAGTGAGATTTTAAAAGGCAAATTTACATTTTTTATACTAAAATAATTAAATTAAAAAAAATAGGCAAAACAATTCATCTTCTCCAACCTCTCAAAGTCTCACCCCACACTTCTCCCCAAATTAAAAATTTAAAAGCCTTGTCACCTACCTCCACCCATCCACACGACGCCACACCGTCCACCGTCCCCGCAAACCATTATTGTTAATGTTTGTATCCAAATCATCCAAGTAAGGCATTCTAGGCGATCGAAAAATGTTCGTCGAGGAAATTATAGCTAATTTATCCATCATCATTTTGCTAGTTATATTATGTACTTTAGCTATATTGGTCCCAACCACTAAAAAATATCTCGAATTGAAGTACCACGAAATGGTACAACATGCTTTAGAGGAAGAACTTGAGCAGCATGTTCGACTTCAAGTGTCGTTTGTTAATCAGAAGAAGCTGATTGCGGGAGATTCAATTGTGTTTTTGAGAGCCGAAAATGGAGATCTTTGTGTTGGGATTTGGAGGGCCAAAAGGGCAAGTGGAATTGATGTCCATGAATATTCATCAGGGTAGAATTCTAGTAGTGGTTCTGGACATTATTGTTAGCAACATAAGCTACATTGAACCAATATAATGAATCAATTCAAAGATAAGATAAGAAAAGAAAAGACAAGACAAGAAAAAGAAAAAAAAGAGGAAAAATCAATAATATATTGAGCCGTCAAAAATTAAGTTTTTTAATGAAATACACAAATTTATATATTAAAATAAAAGTAAACAAAAAGGAAATTTATAAAAGAAGGAAACTAAATATTATGTAATAATGTTATATAAGGCTAACATCCCCATCAAACTTCAATACTACAACAAAAGCAGCGAGAGTTTGTCAAGCAAGAAGCGAAAAAAATTAAGTGGATGAGACTTCGTAAAGAAGTTAGCAAGCTGTAATGATGAAGAAACAAAATGTAGAAAAATGGTGTCAGTCTGCAGATGATGGCAAATCAGATGACGGTCAATCCCAATATGCTTCGTGTGCTCATGGAATACAGATTTGTGAAAATTTTGAATAACACTTTTATTATCACAATACATAGGGGTTGGAGAAGAAGAAGAAGAAGAAGAAGAAATACCTATATCTGCAAGTAACAACGCAACCACACAATTTCAATGGTAGTGGATGTCATACCTCGATACTCTACCTCAGTAAAGGAACGTGAAACAATAGACTGTTTCTTACTCTTCCATGAGATAAATAAATCACCCCAAAATATACAAAAATCAGTAATGGAGCAGGATTACTGGCCCAATCAGCATCAGAGTATGCACGAAGCACTAAAGAGAAAGTCGATGGAAATAAAACTCTGAAAGCAAATACCACGAAGATAGCATAAAATACGAACAACAACTGCCCAATAAACTATAGCAGGAGCCGAAATAAATTGACTAATAATGTAAACAGCAGAAGCAATATCGGGACATATGATGGTAAGATAAACTAGACATCCAACAATGGTACGATACAAAGTAGGATCAATCAAGGGTAAATCGTCGAGCGTGAATATCGAGCGTTGGACTTAAGAGGAGTATCAACAGTTTTAGTATTTCTAAGCCAAACACAATCAATGACATCCACAGTATACTTAGACTGAGAAAGAAGGTAACCTCTAGGAGAAGAAGCAACTTCGATCCCCAAAATATAAGATAATGCACCTAAGTCCTTTATTTTAAAACGATGAGCCAATTCTAATTTCAAATATGCAAACTATCAACATACCAGTAATAATCATATCGTCAACATACAGTAAAGGATACGACCAGCTAAAGTGCATGTAAAGAATAGCGTAGAGTTAAGATGACTGGACGTAAAATCAAGAAAGATAACAACAGTAGAGAATTTTGCAAACCAGGCACAAAGTGCTTGTTTGAGATCATAAAGTGCCTTTTTGAGCTTTCAAATATATCTAGGAGAATGAGAAAACCCAGGATAAGGAACCATATAAACCTCTTCTTGCAGATTTCCATTCAAAAAGGCATTTTTGACATCCAACTGAGAGAGACTCCATTGACGAACAAATTCAAATGCAATAAGTGTACGAATAATGGTCATCCTGGCAACAGAAGCAAAAGTCTCCTCATAATCCAGACTATACTATTGATTAAAACCCTTGGCAACCAATCTAGCCTTGTAATGCTCAATTGACCCATCAGATTTAGTTTTAATCTTATAAACCCAACTAGAACCAATAGGATGTTTACTTGAAGACAATGCAACCAAGTCTCAAGTGTCTGTCTTATGTAGACCAGAGAGTTCATCAGCCATAACCCATTGCCAAATAGGATCTCAAATAGCTTCTTTATAGGAAGATGGTTCAGATAGCTTGTGAATGGAGGTTAGAAAACAACAAAATGACTCAAAATAACAAAAATAAGCAAAATCAGATAACTGGGTGAACTTACAAATACATTGAGGATATCAAGGAATGAAGGGAGCATGAGCTGGATCAACGATCTCAGACTGTGCTTGAGAGGCTATAGAAGAAGGATGGATATCATGAGCCGACGCATGTTTACTCGTAGGACATGAAGAATCAACAATACATAGGGGTATGGGAAGTTGGTCTGTCAATATTATCAGAGAATGGATCAATACGAATGAGATCAATTTTAGTCACATCATGATTATTATCAGAGATAAAGAAAAATAGAGTGTGCTCAAGAAATACGACATGACGATAAATATATAACTTTTTATTAATGGAATCAAAGCAGTGATAACCATTTTGTCTTTGCTCACAACCAATGAAAACACAGATAGCAGAGCGAGGTTTTAACTTACAACGTTCGACTTCAGGATGAAGTACAAAACAAGTACAGCCAAAGACTCTTAATGAGAAGTAATCAGGAGGATGCCCATACAATGTTTTAAAGGGCGATAAATCTGAAATGTAGGAAGAAGAAATCTTATTAATTAAAGAAACATCAATGAGAACTGATTCTCTCCAAAATTCTCTGGGAACTTTGGCAGCAAGAGAAGGGAACTAGCAGTTTCCATTGCCTATACTTTCGTTCAACAACATAATTTTGTTGTAGGGTATTAATATAGGAGGTTTGATGAATTGTGCCATCAAGAGCAAGCAATTCACAGAAATCAGTTGAAGTATACTCTCTACCCAAGTCACATTTAAAGTACTTAATTACGGAAGAATGTTGAGTTTTAGTAAGTGCTCTAAAAGAACGATAAATAGAAAGAAAGTTAGATCGTCATATCATAAGACAAACCCAACAATAACGTCTATAATCATCAATAAAAGATACATAATATGCAGACCTTCCTTTTGCAGCAACATGAGTAGGCCTGAATACATCATAATGAATAAGATCAAATGGTGTAATAGAATGATAAACACTTCGAGAAAAAAGATAAAGCGGAAAACTTAGCTAATTTGAAACCACTATAATAAAAAATGTCATGAGTTTGCAAATCTCCCAATTGACCCTTAGAAACTAAAAATTTCAAATGACTAGCAAAAACATGTCTAAGGCAAGAATGCAACAAATTAAAATTAGAAGACGGTGAATTCAAACAGAAAGATGACAAGTCAACACTAGAGGCTGCAACGTGTAGTGGTCTCAGATTGTCCAAAACATATAACCCTCTTTGTCTATGGTCTATCCTAATCAGATTTTGAGATTGAAGATCCTGTATATAACAAGCAGTAGAAGAAAACTAAACTAAGTATCCAGAATCACACAATCGGCCAATAGAAATAAGATTCAAAGTAAGAGTTGGAACACAATAAACATCTGAAATCGATAAATTATGTGTGTTAACATAACCAACACCTGCTAAAGTCAATGATGTACCATAAGCAGTCATAACGGACATAGACGAGTTAGAAGGACGCAAGTCATTCAAGAAGTTTGAGTTAGACGACATGTGTTTAGAAGCACCTAAGTCAAGATCCACGAGGAAAAAATACCTGAATGACTCCGAGATAACAAACATATATGAGTAAAGGCTAATATAGCATGTGGCTGTGTGGCTAAGAACTTCTGAAACTACTATGCTAAATCAGTCAACATGGGGCTGGAAAAAGGTGGTGCTCCAAGTACAGACGAGTCACTAGGTGGCATGGTGACAATTATGATAGCATTTGGACGGTACGATCGCTACTGTGGTCGTGACTGCTGCTTCTTCAATAGTTTAGGACATTGAGACTTCCAATGTCCCTTTTGTTTGCAAAAGTTATACTCTTCACTAGCAATTCTCACATAACCTTTGTTCTAACTCTGTGTAGACCGTCGACAGGGTACATCCAACACTTATGTGTTAGATGGAGGAATAGATACTTCTCCCGCAAGAGATTTTAAATGTGTTTCCTCAGC
>CAIGRP010098693.1:0-13936 GCA_903798385.1 Fraxinus cuspidata
AAGAGAAGACTGTACGTGAATGAGTAAAGAAAAACCTCATTTCCTTCTTCATTTTTGTCTTACAATATAAGGGTAAAGGATTCTTTTGACTCTTTTGAATAATTAAAGTCCTTTTTTTGTAAAGTTTTGGGCAATTGCGAATTGAACAAATTATTTAAGTGGTGGCCATCCCAATTCATTCAGACTTTCTCCTCATTTTCTCTATTATACCTGATGCTGAGCAAGAGCATAAAAGATTGTTTGAGATGCTTCTCTTCTTCTCGTTTGAGACCTATTTATCGATTTCTCTTTGAAAATTTGGAGCCGATTAAGTTTTTTTCTTAAATCACAAGTGAACATTTGCCCACGTGTAGTTTCTGCCAAATCCCAAAGAGAATCATCTTCATGATCATGATCCATAGGTTATGGTGAAAACCAATCAAAATTCAGATGCCTCTCAACTATTTGAAGCCTATCAAAGCGAATTTAACCTAAATTTATCTCTCCTTTTGCGTGTTGTTGAAGGTGGGGTTCCCAAAATTTTCTTTTTTTTTCTGTTCCCTATTTTATTTTAATTTGTGAACGTCATAAATTTGACTGAATTGAGGCACCGACTGTGACGTTGATACCTGTATCTTTCTGAGAAAAAAACATAAATATTTATGGGTGCAGAGAAGGTTGACTTATTCAATTTGACTGTTTCAGCGTTTTTAAGCATATATTAAAAATTCTTTAATTTATTTTAACCCATCTTTTTGCATTTTAATGGGTTCTTTTGAATAGGTACTCTAATGGTGTTATAAGTATTTTTCCTGTTCCAATCAGTTAATTGATGCTACCGTTCTTCTGCCAGCTCGCGGAAAGAAATATCTCAGAACCATTTCACCTTCGCGGCAATTTTTTCGAATGATTCAGGTTTGATTTATTATTTCACTAATTAATTAATGGTTTCTAGTCTCATATTTATCTATAATAGATGATGAAATTCAGTTTGTTTAATATATCATTGATGAATTCTCGTGATTTCAGTTCAAGTCATAGTTCTTGTGTTCTTGCATATGAATAGAAGGTTTTATTTTTGGATTTTTATTTTATTTTTCATTTTCAGATCCATTTATATGAGATTTCCCTTATGAGTTGCTTGAGTTTTTGCACATTGCTGCCTATGAGAATTTTATTGGTCGGTTGGTGTCGTTCTCATGCTCAATCAAGTACTGATTAGGAAAATGCTTGATCAATTCGACAAATCTAGACAGGAATTTATCAATTTGAAAATTAATTGAGTTCAGTCATGCTGGCTGGGTATTTTTTCATCTGATCTAAGCAATGCTACAATTTACTACAGTTGATTTCCTAATGCTGTACAGAAAATCGTATTTTTTTCATAGTATTGGGTACAATCGCTGTTTTCTGCTATTATTTAATCAAACAAGTAAACCACATTGAATTTATTTTGCCTAATCCTCCCTTGCTGCTTGTCTCCAGTAGATGCATGTGCTTAGATTCTCTACTGCTGGATCTTTTGTTTGACTATATGGGCATTACCTACTTGTTTAAGACTTGGTCATATATCCAAGTTATTATTTATCTGGGGAGGGAATTTGGATTTGTAATCAAAAGTGCTTCTTATTATGTTAATACTCCTTTCTCATTTCTATTCTCTGACCATCTGCTCTTTATTGACTTCACTTTGCCAATTGGAGAATACAATATAATGTTTTGACTTATATTTTATTCAAATATTTATCTCATGGAGGATAATATTGTCCACACGTACTCTTCTGCTTTGATTTATGTTGTCTAGATATTACTATCTAAATTTTGTTCCATGTCATTAGGACAGTTTGTGGCAATAATAGGCGTTCAAACTCAGATGTGTTCTTTACTTTATGTGCATAAGTTGATCCTTTTAGCATGTGTGCCTATTTGATAATAATTTATTTTTTCCTTTCAGAAATTCTTGTGCATTTTGTTTCAAGGTTCTGTAATAACTAATTTTGCACCATAGGGATTTACTGATAAGAACATTCCATGCATTTTGTTTTCAAGGTTCTGTAATAACTAATTCTGCACCGCACCGTCTTATGAATACTCCCTGTATGATTGCAACTGAATAAGAACCTTATAACTGGGAAACTAATATAGCATGGGAAGGAACCTCTTTTGCGTCCTCTCATGTTTACAACTTTTTTTCTTTGTTTCTAAAATTTAAACATTCTATTTAATTCACTGTTTGTGCTCAGTAGTATACGTAGCTACAAAGTTTATGTGATTTTGATTAATCTCTTCCCTCCAATACTTGGTTGTGTATCGTAAAGTGGAAATACTGATACTTCTGTTTTATATGTTAGAACATGCCTTTCAAGGAATTTTTTACTGAATATGGTGAAGCTAATTTGTATGAAATCCAAGAGGTTGTTGGCAAGGGAAGTTATGGTGTTGTGGCTGCTGCAGTTGATACACACACAGGAGAAAAGGTAGCTATAAAAAAGATTGACAATGTTTTTGAGCATGTTTCGGAAGCCACTCGCATTCTTAGAGAAATCAAGCTCCTCCGGTTAATTCGGCACCCAGATATTGTAGAAATAAAGCATATAATGTTGCCTTCATGTCGGAGAGAATTCAAGGATATATATGTTGTTTTTGAATTGATGGAAACAGACCTGCATCACGTACTCAAGACAAATGATGATCTTACTCCTGAGCATCATCAGTTTTTTCTGTATCAGCTGCTTCGAGCTTTGAAATATATACATTCAGGTTGGACTTTTCTTTTACAGCTTTTGTAAATTCCTAATTCTTTGCTCTTTCATGGTCTAAATGATACTTCGAATTTTCTTGCTGCAGCAAATGTGTTCCACCGTGATTTGAAACCCAAAAACATCCTTGCTAATGCAGACTGCAAGTTAAAGATATGCGATTTCGGACTAGCTCGTGCATCATTTGGCGATGCCCCATCTGCTGTGTTCTGGACTGTATGTGATTTATACAATGACATTAGGAAGGATAAAGCACTCTTAACTGCTTTACATGTTTCATTTATTTTTTCTTGGTCTGACACCGAATAGTGGCCATTATCGTTCATTTTTCTTTTCCATTTATTGTTCATTTAAATTCTTACTCAAAATTTCCATTATTTATAGGATTATGTGGCAACTCGATGGTACCGTGCTCCTGAACTTTGCGGTTCCTTTTTCTCCAAAGTAAGTATCTATATCCTGCAGTAACAGCTTTGACATAGATGTGGGAGCTTGTCCATTGCTGATAGTATATGCTGTTAAATCAGCTTTACTGAGATTTTGAAGTTGATGCTTCTGATTAAATCCAACTCGTGCTGTATCCACTTTTGCTTGTTTTGCTTTATCTGTACTAGTGCTCCTGTTAAAATTCATCTTAAGTTAGTTGATTATTATGTTGCAAAGCCAGTGTTGTCTTGCGTCGCTCATGCTTGTTTGGTTACTTGACAAATCATTGTGTAGCTTTTAATATTTCAAACCCTTTAAATGCAATTTCCATTTGATACTTGAATGATGTTAATTAGCTAATTAGATACTTATATAATATTACTTTAGACTTAATTAGAACTTGAAAGATATTACTTGGCTAATTAGATACTTTTCTCCTTGTTTTCCAATCCTTGTTCAAGTCCCAGTCTGGGAAAGTTTATTGTTTGTCGCTGAAATTATCAGAGTCACGTTGCACATTTGTGTATTATAAGAATATCTGTTGGTGAGGTTCTGAATACACATTATTTTGAATTTGTGATTTCTAACTTCAAAAGATTTCTATTTGTGGGAGATTGTGTTCTGTCAGAATTACATGAATAACTTTTTCTTAATTGGTTTTTTGGAATGGACAAGTTTCCTTGCATATGTTTCTGAAATAATCTCCATACATTCAAGAATCAATAATCTTCAAACATTCAAGAATGGACAAGTTTACTTGCATATGGTTCAACCATATAGGAATTGATTTTTTATAAACTAGTTTGTTCATTTGATTGTACAATTGTCCATCTTAATCCTTTCAAGGATATTCTAAGATTTAGTTTCTTTTGCAGTATACTCCTGCTATTGATATCTGGAGCATAGGATGTATATTTGCAGAAATTCTCATGGGCAAACCATTGTTTCCTGGGAAGAATGTGGTCCACCAATTGGATCTCATAACTGAACTTCTTGGTTCACCTTCTTCTGAATGCCTTTCCAGGGTTAGTTCCTTATTTAATTAGTTAGTTATCTTTGAGAAGATTCTGGTCACATTATTATTTTTCTAAAAATTCTTATCCCATGATAATAGCAGCAGATTATTTCAGAACGTATGTAATAAACGAAGCTTATTATTTGACAATTTGAACTTTTTTCTATTTACAGATCCGAAATGAGAAGGCACGAAGATATTTAAGTAGCATGAAAAAGAAAGCACCTGTTCCTCTCGCACAAAAGTTTCCAAATGTTGATCCACTGGCTCTTCGTTTACTTGAGCGTTTGATAGCATTTGATCCCAAAGATCGTCCATCTGCTGAAGAGGTGAGATTTAGTAAACCAAATATGTTGTTTCGCATTTCCTTTAGTTGACAAATGCAATATCAGTATTTAGGATATGTTCATTGATACTATAAATTATTTCAAACTGCAGGCATTGGCAGATCCATATTTTTATGATTTGGCAAATGTCGAAGATGAACCATCAACTCAACCAATTTCAAAATTTGAGTTTGAATTTGAAAGGAGAAATTTAACAAAAGATGATGTAAGAGAGCTAATCTACAGGGAGGTATGAACATTGCAAGTGATCTTTTTTGAAATATGGTATCTCTGTGTTAGCTATTAGCTATTGCTTACATTGTATCTTAACGAAGCAAACAGATCTTGGAGTATCATCCCCAGATGCTCCAGGAATACCTCCGTGGCGTGGACCAGACTCACTTTATGTATCCAAGGTTTGACAATCAAAAGAATTATTCTCAACTTCTATTTTGATACAAAACATTTCTGAGACGTTGCTTCATCAAATACAACTTAAGTTTTATGTTCCCATTTTTTTACTGTATCCATTTATAAATAATCATTTTATCATTTTTACTAATTCTCGGATACTTATTCGATCCAAGCTCCTAATCACTCTGATCTTTGTTTTTGTATACTTACACTGATCTATCTTTAAATGATTTTCTAATGATTGAGATTGGCCTCTTTCTTTGGATTTTGGGTATTTGACTCTTGGGTGGATTGGATTGGTAGCTGGGAGCATCACTTCTCAAGGCAGAATCTGCAATTTTTCTCGTCTGGATTGCATTATACGTTAATGACATTATAATGTGATAGAAATTAGTATTGGATTAGTGGGTAGTAGTTGTGGGTTTTACAAACTGTGTGGTTAAAATTAAAGTTTGGCTTTGACCTTTAAATTTAATGTAATTATTATCAATCCAAACAAGCACTTAATTATGAAGATAAAAAGAGAGAAGAATCATAGGGTCCAAACATGTTCACTGTTCTGTGTTGATTTACATGATATTTGGACCAAAGTGTTTCTTAGAGTACTAGAGACTATTATATGAATGTTGCATAATGCCCCACTTCAAATGACTATACTATGACATCCATATGAATCAACAAAAGCATCTTCAGTAGTTCAATTTTTTTAAAGCTGGTAGTTCTTGCCAACATTCCGTGAAGGATGGTAGTTATCATGTCATTTTACTTGTATAGAAACTAGGTGAGAAATCAAATATTGTTTTGTGTCATTATTTTGAGGATGAGATGAACATTCTATATGGCAGGTGACTTTAATGTTGTGCTTCAGTTTACACTTAATCTTTCGTATTAAATTTGGCAGCAATTCAATGAGTTTTGCTTGTTTCAATATGATGTCTTTAACATTATGCTGTGTTATCTGTTATCATCTAAGAGACTGCAGATTATTATGGCTTGCTAAAGAAAATTGACTTATATTATTTCAGTGGAGTTGATCAATTTAAGCAAAAATTTGTCCAACTTGAGGAGCATTCTGGTAAAGTAGAAAGAGCTCCACTTCGAAGGCGTTATGCCTCCTTGCCCAGGTAAGGTGTTATAAATATTTCTGGCGAACATTTGGTTCAAGTTTCTCATCACATCAATAGCCTAATATCTTCATCATTTTACAAGCAGGGAACGAGTCTATGCACCCATCGATGAGGACACCGAGCAGATTAATAACTCTAAAAGTCAAACTGTAGTTGCTATTCCACGCCCATGTCTTCTTAGCCCCTCAAAATTACCAGAGATGAAAGGATTAGAAGTTTCCAATACTAGTGTAAAGGCTACGCAAAATGGACGTAGGAAATCATGCTGCAGTGCTCGTTGCTTGTTAAGAAGTTCTAGCATTAGTGCTTCCACATGTGTTGGTGTAGACAGCAAGGATTATGAGGTAAGTGTGTCTATTGTTAGTTAACATGTATATGTGTTGGTAGAAGCAATATAATGTGATTGAGCCAAGTAAAATCCTGTTCTTTTTGGCTAAGAAGAGAAAATTTTGGTTTTGATAACAGAGAGCCTGATTAATACTCTCCTTGTACGTTGTTTCTTCCTCTGTGGTGAGTAGGTGTAATAGTAAGGAAGACGAGTTGTACTTTTCCGTATTTAATGTCTTTAATTTCTTAAATTCAATTTGCAAACAGGGAATATAATGTGTTTGAGGAGAAGAATTCCACTTGCTTTGCCCACTTATCTGCATTTCCTGGAGGACAGCTTCCTGGAAGGATGATAATGGGGTCAATGCAAGGTTAAATCTATCTGCTTTTATATGTTAAATTACTGATTTATCGACATATAAATTGGTGACTCTGTTTCCCTTGCGAAAAATGCTGATTGTATTGATATTTGATACTGTGAACTGTACAGAGTCGTTATCTGATTAATTTGAGGTCTATTATGCCTATTTCCTTTTTGTAGTATTCATTACGTTATTGCCAATTAGATTTAACTGACAAGTATGTATTGGAAGCTTGGTGTATAATTTTTGTGAAGATTTGGATGAAAGCAAGGTATATTAATTTGTCTGTTTTTCAATGATTATCCAAAACCAAGTCATTCTCTTCCCCAACAATACCTCGGTACCACAAAATTATGCAAAGAAGTTGATCCTAGACAATTGTAGAAATTATTTATCTTAAAAGTTACTTATTTCTTCATAAGTAATTTTTTTAAGCTAGCTATACGTGCTCCAAAAGAAAACATCAACACGTCAAGTTTCAAGATGATCTTAGACCAAAGAAAAAATTCTGTCAAAAGTTGTTTAGCAAAAAATGCATCGTTTTCTCAGTATATAAGGCAAAACATGTTTTGACATAGCCTTTTAAGCTAGAAAAATTGATTAGTCACATTCGTAGAAGGATAAGAGAATAGGCAAGAAGACGGACTTAGTTAGTTAGCTCTCCTCAGGTTAAAAAGAAGGGCAGCTTGACGAAGGCAGAAGTATAGAGGGCTGCTCTTGATTACATTAATTTGCTGAGGTTGCAACTTACTACAGCATATTCAGATGGACCAGAACAGTAACATTTTTGAAATTTTCTTTAAATCTATATAGTGAGTTTGGTAAGGAAAAAAAGGTATTTTATACGATATATACGAGGTATTCCGCCTCTTCAACATATTTTCCTCCTCCCATTGTGAAAATTCTGACTCCTTCACTGTCGATGAGTAAGCACAGGAAAATTAGTTGCTACTCAAAAGTCTTGAACTCATTGGCCTCATTCTTATGCGCATCGAGTAAACATGAAAATGCAAAGCCGAAGGGCTTTATTCTCCCAGAGGCAGCATAGCATTTCTCTAGCGTGCATGAAGTGCGATTAGACTGATACATGTAGCCATTCAAATAATTTCTCAACAAGGCGGGGGGATGTTTTATGAAAATATAACAGTGCAGTGTAAAGTCGTTTTATGGCTCATCCCAACCCACAAGCCCTCCGGTGTTGGAGCATGTGGGCGTCGTCTTTGTTCACCTTATAATTCAAAAAACAATCTGGCGTTGAAGCCTTTCATCGGAATTATAATCGTAAATCTTCTGGCCATTGGGTAGGGTTCACAAGGGAAATAGGCATATAATTGGATGATTGTATACTCTTTTGAATAATGCTATTTATTATTATGATGATAAAACATTGATAATGTGGTAGTATGTGAAATGATAGAATTTGAAGTGTCACATTATCGATAGTCTATCATTATGATGATAAATAACATTTAAAATGTGCAACTCCAATTTCAACAAAGAAAATTTCATATTTGAATGTAAACGAACAAGCATTCCATTATATTTCTGTTGTTTTACACACAATACATGGAATGTCACCTGGGATTTAATTTGACACTATTTCTTTTTTTTTTTGTGGGCTTCAAACATTATTTCAATATAGTTTTAAGAACTTCAAAAATTATGAAACGTGATTTTAGTAATATGAAATGGCAATGTATCTAAAAATGAAGCGCGCTGTAGTTCAATTATGGCACTTCCATTATTCCCCGAAAATTTTCAGGCTATCATTGCTTCGCCATGTAGCGTGAGCGTTTGTGTTCGTTTCGACTGTTAATAAGCAGCATCCTTCAGCTAGCCACTCCCATCAAGTTGTCCATGGGAAGCAAGGTGTGCCATGTATTGCTGCAATATTTACACAATAATAATTCAGAAGCATGGCAAGTACTCTCTTCTTAAGTTAGATGTTATGAAGTGATATTCTAAGACCAATTCTTCCATGAGTTGGTTAGAGGCTATCAGCAAGCAAAATAACCAGCTTAAGAACCCAGTGTTTATCAAAACTCTCTTGAGAAGGACAGGTAATGTTAGATTTCACCAAATTGGTTTAAAAGACCCTTTGTCAAGAACGAATACGAAAACTGAATTAGGAATTTCAAGGTCTCAAACTCAGTTTATAGGCACATTTACTCGAAAAAGAAAAAAAATTGAAAAGGACAAAAACAGATGAGAGCTAGCGATTATCGTGCTTGAACTAGGAACTTTTATGCCAAGGATCCCTTAGGCTGATCCTCTATTTAGTTGTACAAACATTATATCGAGTATATATATTGTTTTCATATTATCATATTCACCTATTGCATGATTGTGTACTTGAAAAACACTCGTAAAAAGCCGGTTAAGTATTAACTAGCAGGCAAAACTTTCAGTTCAAAGAATTAGTTCAATGTAAATCTTAGTAACAGGCAGGAAGAAATACCAAGTAAAGAAAGATTAGAAACAAGAGGTTAATACATTACTCGTAACCAAAATGGTTAAACTGAATCCGGTCGATAACAATGTGATGCAGTTTTGCATCTTAATGAAGTAGATTGACAAGGAAAGCTGAAGTCGTTACTAATTATGCCCAACTACATTATATGCATGGACACCAACTTTACTTCAAATTCTATTCAGGATACTGCAGTAAACTTGTTGATACCATCATTTCAACTATAGAAGCATAAAAGCTATAAAGCAAACTGTTTCCCGGACATATTGAGGTTTTCCCATTCTACAATTTTAGGTTTTCAGGTGGTGGAGTTACACACCATTTTACAGTCTCCTGACCCCACTGAGATTAGGTTGATTCTCACTTCCTTTGTTAATATTTCAGGTCAGTATTAGTCACTGCATGAAAATATTTTTATGGACACTTGATTCACACAAAATTTGGGCATGAAATGAAATATAAGACTGCCCGGTCAAACACAATGGGTATATTTTATATTTACCATATGCGTGGTAACATGCTTTTCCACTCTTCACAGTTGATTGGTGATTGACCAGGAGATATGGACTGCAAATGGCACTTTTTGCAGAAAGAGAGAACAATCAAAGCAGCCAAAATTGTGCACTCCCATGGGCTGATGACAATCCATAGTCAAAACTTGCACACAACTAACGAAGAAATGTCAAAACTTTGGAATTCCCCTCTATTAATTATCATTTATGGTTTAAATTTGCATGAAATATTATTGAAGAGTTGAAAACACGTTCTTTCATCTTTCCACTTTGACCCTAATCTGTGTATAAGTGATATCTGGTGTTTAAAATACTGCAGAAAAACTTTCGAATTTCGACAAATAATTAATGTTCACTCCATATCAAAATGAATGTTCTAGTCTATATTGCCGAGAAATTTTTCATTGAAGAGTAGAAAAGATGTTCTTTCGACTTTCCACTTTGACCCTAATTTATGACATAAAGAGATATCTGGAGCCTTGTATCACCTTTCTGATGCAAGGAAATGGAGGATAAGTGGAGCTACGTATGTTGACAATGCCATTTTAGTTACACATTCTTGAAATGAAAATGAGGGGAAATTGACATTGGCTTCGAACAAATGGAAAAGAGGACAATTGATTAGAGATGGAGATACTCGTAGAACAAATAATCTCAAGGATTTGCCCAATGCCCTCTAATTTAAGGGGATGTAAATATATTACAATAACTGGGTGATCATTTTCAAATTGATCTTACCAAATATCCTCACTAAAACTGTATTATCATTTCTAATTCAAACATGTGACCATTCCAACCTTGTATTCACTTTATCTACTTTAGAAACAGGGAGACGAAAAGTCCCTCGTGGCTCATGTCACTTTGTATCATGCACTAGGGAGCAAAAATGGAGAGAGAAACATAAATGATTCCAACTATTTCTCTACAACTCATATCCTGTAAAACTAGTAAAATTAGTTGGAGACGGAATCAATATTAATCATTGTGCTATTAAAATTAATTCCTGTGTCTAATTCATTACCAGATATTATTAACTAGTAAGAAATTAGTACCAATACCATGGAGTGTAATCGCTATTACAGATTTTGTTAGTATTACCAAACTAAAATCAAAATTAAATAGCATGGTAGCAAAAAAACTCAAACGAGACATATGTGCAACATACAAACTAGAACAACCAAGTTTGGCCTCATCCACTCACGGCAAAGAAAAATTACTAAACAAAAATCAAATGGGAACACAAATGGTAAACAAATATAGAAAGGAAAAAGGAATACGGATTCGAAGTCAATTCTTAAAAGGTCCACCATTGTGTATCCCTACAATCAATGATTTTACTACCATTATTTATCACATACAGAAAAGAAGGTTTAAGTACAGTACAAAAAAGTATAAACAAAACTACAAACCCGATCAGGTATCCCGTACCCAAGCATTTTTTACCAAAGCCAATTAGATACCCCATAGTGATTTGACATTAATACTGTAGTCATCAAAATCAGCTAGATTCAAATCATACTATATCGACAGATTCAAATTTTGCCACTTGTTACAATGGATCGTTGACAGGCAAAATCACATTCTTGCGAACTCCATTTCAACTTTCAAATTGTTTTGACTTATCCAAATGCCTTTCAAGATATTCCTTAATGCCTCAGCTATTCAAAGAATGTGAAAAGGAGATGATTAAGCTCCAAAACAGTTTAATAAAACCTTAGGATCATGGAAGGTCATCATTTCTTAAAGTTTGTTATTTAAACTCTAATACCCTTGTGTTTCTATACAGCCACCCAAAATACGCTTCTGTTTCCTCACTTTTTTTTGTTGGGGGGCACACAATAATTATTCCCTAAAACAATTAGGTTTTGAAAACAGAATGCTATCAGTCTTCAAACTCACTTCATCCCGTGGTTTTTGACACGCCCAATTTTTGGAGGTCTCTTGTCAAAGATAACTACCTACTAATAAAATATACTTGAACCCCATCAAAATTAATAGATAGACTTGAAGACGAAAAAAAAAATGATGTCCACGCATTCAAACACATTAGAGAATGTGCAGTAGGAAGTGGAGGGGTAAATTTGAAATTTGAAATGTTTGTGGTAATAGTAGTAACTTAATTAAATACAAATAAAACAAAGCCATAGAATTTATGACACCTTCTCTGTTATTGGTACAAATCACCACATCAATTCACAATTATGCACCATTTTATTTTATAAAGTAGGGATGTGCTAACATTTAACGTTGGTTCTATCCATAGACTTCTCTATAACAACTTCATGATACAGAACTTCAAACCGTTATAAGCTGTAGCATTATAGATAACCTTAATAAAGCTTTTAGAGTTTCATGAAAATGAAATCTGCTCACCTAACATAAATAAATATTAACATAAGATGCACAAAATAAAAAATGGGACATGTATGTTATCAATAAACATCTCATCAACTTACCGAATGATATGCATATGGGGACTTCCCTTGGCGTTCAAAATGTCTTGCCATAATGCACCATTCAACTGGTCCCCACTCCTCTTGTTCGAAACAATTGCCAAGTGCAGCTTTATACAACTACCAAAAAGTTAAAATCTCAATTAACTAAATTTCAAACAAAAGTGATTAGCTAATGTAACCCATGTCAAAAAATACGAATTATGTGTGTTCAACTAACCGCTTCAGTGTCAGTTAGAAGCTCAGTCCCAGCTGGATAAGCTGCATAGAATTGGTCAGCCCTCGAGTATCCGGCTCTGGTCCTGCATTATCCATTAAAATTGATAGAAACAAAAATTAAAACCTCAGAATTCCCGACAAAATCATATTAGATCTAAAGGAAAAAGAATATCAAGTTTCACCTAAATTTCAACCCAACATTTAAATTTAAATTAATTTTGTTCACGATATAAAGTTCAATTTTTTTAAGTAAAAACCTGAAAGCCGTATATTGTCTTAGGACAATGGCAGAACAATATGTTCTTTGAACGAGAATAATTTGGGTAACTATAAATCTAAACCCGTATGAGTTTCAACAGAATCATTACCCAGCTACTACTTTATTACAAAAAGATTTAAACCCAGCAACATGATCATAGCATAAATTAATAATATAAAATGAGTAAGCTGTATTCCTTTTTTAGAGTAAAAGAGCACCTAATAAACTTACGTGTTATTGGTATAGGCGTAGCTGATGAGTGTGGCGAAACAGTAAAATCCTGCATAAGATACCATTCTTCGGAATTTCTGGATTTTCAGGATTTCATTCCAGCCCTCATATGGCCTCCACATGTTGAAAGAAAAACGGCTGAATGAAATGACTAATTTATAATTCCTCAAAGAGAGAAAAGCATGATTCATTCAAGCATTTCATCGAACATGTTATGTGCTGCGCTTTATCTACAAGAATTTAAAGGTTCTCGGGTTCAGTATATGTCTTTGCGTGTTGTAGCTACGGGCGGAGAAGCAGTAAGCAATTAAGGTTGATTTGTATATGAAAATGTCGTCTCCAATTGAATGGTTGGTAGTATGTGTACTGGGAAGTCGCTGAAGTGCGAACTGTTTTAGAAGGAAAAGACTTGCACGAAACAACCCCTTGTGTTGATTGGAAATTTGATGAGATAGCCCGTTACCAAAGATCATTTGGAGAAATGGCACTTAACCATTTAAATATTTGGAACTATTTAAAATACCCCCACATAATATTTACAATTAGTATAAAAGAAGTACAATAGAGACCTAAAGAATTTTTATAGCTAACAATGACTGATAAAACTTATAAAACCTAGATCTAAAAGATGATCATATAAGATTAAGAAAATTATGAAAAAACAAAAGGAAATTGAATTTGAAAATGAATTTTAAAAAATTGGATATCAAGAACAATTAAATGCATCCTAAAAAAACACTAAAATGCTTTAAGGAAAACATCATAGAAATTTTTGCTAACCGAATAGTAAGATCTATAATAATAAAAGACATGCAGGATATTNAAAAGGAAATTGAATTTGAAAATGAATTTTAAAAAATTGGATATCAAGAACAATTAAATGCATCCTAAAAAAACACTAAAATGCTTTAAGGAAAACATCATAGAAATTTTTGCTAACCGAATAGTAAGATCTATAATAATAAAAGACATGCAGGATATTATATATAAATTGAAAAAATGGAAAGATAATATTTTAAAATATAATATACATTTTAGCCAAATATAGATATAATAA
>CAIGRP010098695.1:0-10183 GCA_903798385.1 Fraxinus cuspidata
TGCTTCAAACTAGGCATCTTGCCCGTCCAAAACTCATAAATGCTTTTATCAGCAGCCTCATTTGGAATGTTTTTGAGTATATACGCTGCAATCTTTAATGCTTTACACCAGAGTTATTCTGGCAAGGTAGAATGAGTAGTCATACTCCTCACCATGTTCTTAAGCGTTCTATTTCGTCTTTCAGAAACACCATTCATAGTGGGCGAACCCGACATAGTGTACTATAAGACGATACCACATTCCTCTAGAAATTTAACAAATGGTCTTAGACGTTGTTCACCTGAACAATTATATATGCCATAGTATTCACCACCACGATCAGATCTGACGCTTTTAATCTTTTTGGCGAGTTGGTTTTCAACTTCAGCTTTCTAGTTTCTGAACACATCCAGCGACTGTGATTTTTCATAAATGACAGATATATAGTCATATCTAGAAAAATCGTCTATGAACGTTATAAAATATTGTTGACCATTTCAAGAAACTGTGGGGAATGGTCCACAAATGTCCGTATTTATAAGCTCTAAGACGTCTAAAGTCCTATTGGCTTGAAATCTCATTTTATTAGTTTGTTTTCCCTTTATATAGTTAACACACATATCATAATATGTAAAGCAAAGGGGGTCGAGAATTTCGTTAAACACAAGTCTCTCAATTCCTTTTTTGGAGATATGACCTAATCTCTTGTGCCATAACGAGGCAGAATTCTCGCCGATTAATTTTCGCTTTACACTCGGGTACTTACATGGAAGGATTCATTAAAAGAAGCAATCGTATCAATTAAATAAAGATTATCATAACCCAATAAAGAATCGAAACTGACCAATTTTAAATCTGAAACAAACTAAATATTCCATTTTCAAATGAACAAGAATAACCAAATTTGTCTAAAACAGAAATAGAAATCAAATTTCATCCAAAACATGGTACAATAAATGTCTCATTTAGATCCAAATAAATCCAGTATTTAACAATAATCTAAATTTTCCTATTGCTTCTACTTCCATCTTCTTGTCGTCGCCAACATAGATGTATCGTTCACCATCACTTGGTTTTTGACAACTCAAGCAACTCTGCATAGCACATTGATGCAAGTTGTTATACCAGAATCTATCCACCATGTGTATCTAGGTACCTAAGTTAAATTAACCTCAGAACAAACCAAATGAAGAAGAATACATTTCTTGGCACGCCATGTATGGTAGTTGGTACAATTCTTCTTCTATTACCTGTAGTTCCACAGAAGAAACAACCACCCTCAAATTGTTCTTGGCACGCCATGCATGATAGTTGGTACAATTCTTCTTCTTATGACCTGTAGTTCCACAGAAGAAACAACCACCCTCAAATTGTTCCTTATGCTGTTTCTTTTGTGAGCTGTACCCATAGCTTCCTTATCAAATTTCATTTTCTTGTTCCTTTTGCCCTTGGATGTGGTGGCTAAATNAGTTGGTACAATTCTTCTTCTTATGACCTGTAGTTCCACAGAAGAAACAACCACCCTCAAATTGTTCCTTATGCTGTTTCTTTTGTGATGTTGTACCCATAGCTTCCTTATCAAATTTCATTTTCTTGTTCCTTTTGCCCTTGGATGTGGTGGCTAAATGAGCACTTTATGTCTTGTTATGCTTCAATCTTTCCTCTTTTTGGACACAGTGTGAGATTAGCTCATTAAGTGATCGTGGGTCCTTTTGACAATTGTAAGTCACCTTGAATTGATTGAATTGTGCCAAAAGGGATATCAGAACCAAGTGCGCTAACAAGTCTTCAGATAAATCCAACTTGAGTGCCTTTAGTTTTGAAGCAATGTGAAACATTTCCATAATGTACTCCCGTATCTTTCCTTTCCATTTGTACTCATTGAGATAGGGTTTGCCAAAAGTGTACTAGTTTCAGTCTTTTTATTCTTGGCAAACCTCTTCTCAAAATCCTCAAGGAAACCCTTAGCCGTAGTCACCTTATCGGACATAGTGTCCCGAAATGCTTCTAGAATAGCATGCTTTATGACCATTAAGCATTGGAATTGAATTGATGCTTGCAGAGATATTGGTAACTTGAAATTGAATTAGAGAAAAATTAATTGGAAGAGCTCATAGTCCTTAATATGCAAACAATAATTTCAAATAATGGTAGTGTCCATCACAAGATACCTAGAACAATATCAATATTTAGTCTTTGGACAGAAATATTGACTTGTAAGTGATACTCTTGGTGTAGTGATCAAACATTGACAATAAAGAAACATATCAATCAATAAACATTTCTTTTGACCGATTTATTAATTACACGTTCAACCAAATAATTGCCACATGTTTGTCAGCACAGGCGTATGTGCAATTCGGTCAAATATTGACCTTCTTTTGGGCCGATCAAATATTCGAATGAATAACACACACACAAACACATTTTAATATTCTAAGTTAATTAATTTGTACAAGAGAGGCTGCTTTGACAACATATTATTTCAATTAATTCACTTTCGAATATGATACCTCTCAAAAGAGTTCTTTGTACCAAAATTTGAAAAAGAAAATCACTAAATTTTCATATTTGAGTTATTTTGAAACTTTAGGGGACCTAAGGATTAATAATTTAGAACTTTAGGGATAAAAAATTAATTATTCAAAACTTTAGGGGCCAATTTAAACCAATTATGAACTTTTAGGGGCTTAATTATAAAATTAAGAACTTAATGGCCCAAATTAATTAATTTTCAAACTTTAGGAACTGAATTATTAAACCCGAACTTTAAAAGGCCCAATTTGAATGGATTTAACCTTAAGGGGCTGAATTACCAAATTTTTAAACTTAAGGGGCTGAATCAATAAAAAATCATATTTTAAAATTGCTACCCTATCCCTAATCTAAAATTACAAACAAGGGCTTTAAATCTTCAAATTTACAGCCAAAGCCCTCGCCCCCAAAATCCACTCAACCGTGAATCCTAAAAAATTGTTTTTGTTTCTAGATGAAGAACTTGAGGGGCCGAACGCAGTACTCGACATCGCGCAAGTTACCCCCTGTAGCTCCGTTGGGCGGCGCTGCTATGCTGTAAAAAAAACTTTTTATTAACAAAACAAAAAATTGGAATTGGTAAATTCGAAAACCATAAAATTATACAAGAACCAAATTTAAAATTTTGATTCTCAATGATTCAACAAGAATATGCTCTGATACCACTTGTTGGAAAAATTTTTTACTATCATATTGATCTTTCATGTTGGATCATCAAGAACTCATGAATCAAAGCGGAAGCGCACCTGAACCAGACATGGTTAATGTAATGATTTAATCTTGTGATTTTAGTCTTCCAGATCAACAGGTAGTTCTTTATTTCTCTCTGATGATGAGAGTCAGAACAGAATAAACAATTCGCATATGATCCGGAGACCATAACCGTATAGATATACTAACGACCCATTAACCTAATTCGGTTCATCATGAAATTAAGAACAAGTCTGGTCTCTACACATACAGGTTCACACTTTAATTGAATGCTTCAATGCCCAAAATACTGAAACCTTATTAGATCACTTTAAACGTGTTTAATCATAATTGATAACTTTTAATTTAATACACAATACTTCACATATAAGCCCACATGTTCAATTAAAAACCTTACAATGGGAACCAATTTAAACTTTAAAACAACTCATCATCCTTAGTCACACGGACATTTCTAGCAAACTGTTTAGATATCTAAGGATATGTTTCGAACATATGTATTAAATTTGGGAGGAAGCCAAAGGAAGCATATACTATTATTAATTTTTGTCCTATAAAAGTTATTAGGCGACTATTGGAATAAGTCCATGTGATGTGTTATATAGTGGAAAGTGTCGGTTACGCTTGTTTATTGGGATGAAGTTGATGAACTACAATTAATTGGACGAGAGCTAGCTCAGTCGATGATTCAGGCCATTGAGCAAAATTGGTAAAGGGATCAAAACGGTTTAGGTTCAAGAAAAGAATATTGATCGTTGGAAGAAGGATTTTGAATTCAAAGTTGAAAAGAAAATTGCTTGAAAGTAGTATAAATGCGAGGAGTCCTAGGTTTCGAAAGAAAGGAAATTTTCAACCAAGATTCATAAGTCTTTATGACATTTTGAGTAAAGTGGAAAATGTAACTTACCAATCATTGGCATTCAACCGGACCTTGAAGTTATCATTTATCAAATATAAAGTTGAGGTTTAATGGTGAAATCAGACTCTTGGGGATGTTATATCGAAGCGAGGCTATTCAGTAACTAAGGCAGTTTCGATGACAAATTATGTTAAAGGAAACGGTTGTTATATCCCAAATCTTTATGTGTGGTTTAAATGTAAAGCTTGAGAACTTGATGACCAAATTGAAATTCTTTCAATTATTGAGGGACCGAAATGAAAATTTTGAGAGATATGATTTAATCGAAGAAATGATAAATTTAAGATCTTTAAGATATGACATGAGTAATTCGAGAACCCAAAACCAAATTGACACTTAAATTGCAATATTTGACATCTTTAGGGACCAAAATGTAATTTATGAAAATTTGCAAGTTTATGATTACTAGACATTAGTTTTTATTTTGAGGATGATCATAATATAATACTTGGGTTAGAGGCATCAATGAATTTTTGTAAATTCGAAGTCCAATTTGTAAGTTTGCAAACATTAATGACTAAATTGTAATAGATATAAAGTTAAGGATTTCTTAGCCAAATATTATATCTGAGGTTCAAATTAGGTAACAGATATTTGGTCCACTTTGAAAATTTTCAAAGTCCGTTTGGGATTTTCCAAGATTTTAGACATTGTCGGATGCAGTCTAGATCTACAGAAGTCTTTATCTAGAAAAATAAAAATATTCTAATGGTATTAATTTTGTAATTTTCGATCATAGAAAGTTGATCAAATGATTATCTTCTTCAGTTGACGAACAGACATTGTCAGATGCAGTCTAGATCTACAGAAGTCTTTATCTAGAAAAATAAAAATATTCTAATGGTATTAATTTTGTAATTTTCGATCATAGAAAGTTGGTCAAATGATTATCTTCTTCAGTTGACGAACAATTTGAGATGCAATTGGATTATACGAATTTTCGAACGAGGCACGAGTCGTTACAAAAAGCAAAATGCTTGTTTTTTGTAACCATCTGAGTTTAGTGCTCTATCATTCTCTCACGTCTTATACACTTTGGAAGGACATTTGCCCTTTTACCTCTCACGGTTTCATAACACGTCCTCCAAAATTCGAACTAAAAAATTTTGCCTTATATATAGTTATGACTTGTTACAACAATACCAGTAAGGGGAATCGGTACAAAGTCAAATAGTGCATCCTCCTAGGCACACCAGAGAAAATAGCCCCCTAGAAAGAGAAGTGGAAGTTGACATCTCCTCCAATTATGTATTTTGCTGACCAACCAAGGCTCCTTTCAATATGGAGGACAACTTCCCCCTAGAATATGAACCCGAGCTTAGACCTCAGAGGTCTGTCAGTGTATTCGACCGAATCAGTCCTACGTATTCATGGCCCAGACATCAACAACATGAAATTTGAGCACTTAGGAATAGGTTTCGGTCCCCACCTCCTGATACATTGTAACCGGAGGAAAGGCAAAAATATGTCCCCCATGTTGTCCCACCCAGAGATAGGCGACAAATGAGGGATGGAGGGACTGAGAACCAAGCAGATACCTCTGCCCCACCCCCCAGGTATGAAGCAAACGAGAACTATGATTTAGATGGACCCCAACGATCTTGTGATTTGGATGATGATGACGAGAACTTACCCTTCTCGCAGGAATTAAGGAATGCTCAAGTACTAAACCACTACATGATGCCCAAACTACCAAAGTATGATGGGAGAGGCGACCCAGCCAAACATCTGAACAGCTACAAGACACGAGGCAACAACCTGAAGAATCCCTAAAAAGCTTTTTGTGTCGTTTTACCGATGAGATGACATATTGTGTTTAGGTTATTGACTGTAAGCCCCTTTCCGCACTATGAGGAGGCCTCAACATGAATACACTATTTTGGAGAGATGTTCAGAACCAGGACCCAACTACTTATAATGCGTTGCTAGAAATGATGAGGCGAGAAATTATCAACGAAGAGTTGATCGATCACTGGAATAGGGCAAGTAGAGGTCTCCAGCCTCAACAAAAGGAATGGGGGAGAGGACCCACCTCCCACCTAATGGATTACCAATGGAACCCAAATGGCAACGAGACTGTCCCCAACTTAGGTCAGGCCCTTACCACGGCCACCATAAATGCGGTGCCAACGTTAGCTTACGAAAATGTCACATCCAAGACCAACATTTAAAGAATGGAACAAACACAATAGGCCCCCCGAAGGGGACGAAGGTGAGGGCGAGGTGCAGGACCTAGGGATAGGCCAAACCCCCTCGAATACTGCACATATTATCACTCATACAGCCATGATACGGCAAACTGTAGAGTCATTGCCCACTATCCTAGGCGGGCAAACCCCCGAGATGATCGACGAAACGATTCACGGCAGAAAAATAGGCCCCTACCTAGGCGTGACGAGGTCGCCCCTCGCCACAGGGATGTTTCTCCCAAACGGAGGAGAGAACATGAAGAGGAAAGGTCAAGGGACGAACAACGAAGAGGCCTTCAAACCCGAGTAGATAACGCCCCCATACACGAGATCGACATGATCTTTAGAAGCCCTTACATTTGTAGAGAAACAATGAACTCCCTAAGGAATTATGCTAAAGAGGCAAAAGGCCCCCCATTGACCAGTTATATAGTAAACAGTAACTCCCGAATGAGTCAAGCACCTCCTATTGCTCATCCAAGATAATGTAGAGGGAGTTCACTTTCCTCATTGCGATGCCATTGTGGTAAGGGTCGTGGTGGCTCGAAACAAGCTAAAATGGACGCTAGTGGATAACGGCAGCTCCATCAATATTATATTCGAGGTTGTGTTTGACAAGATGATTATAAATTATGAGTTAACCCCTATCTCCATCCCTTTGTATGGCTTCATCGGGGATAGCATAATTCTAAGAGGAAAATTTCACTCGCAGTAGAGATGGGGGAACCACCCCAATCGGCCCTGAACTTCATGGAGCTTTTGATAGTTAAGAGTATGCCAGCTTACCATGGAGTATTAAGGAGGCCTGCATTGAAAGATCTAGGAGTCGTCACCTCCATCCACCACCTGTGCACGAAATTCCCTACAGATTATGGAGTGGCGACGGTAAAGGGTGACCAAAGAAGAGCCTGGGATACTTAAACTCCGTTAGGAAGGCCGAACCTAGAGACATCAACAAGATAACTAGCAATGTCGACACGGATGTTCCCAAGAAGAGGTCTACATTCGATGAGATTGATCCCCGTATTATCAAAATCGAGTCCCAAACAGCCCAATGAAGGAGCAGGAATGCTTTCCGATAGACCCGTCGAACCCCACAGGCTATTACAGGTAGGTAGGGGCTTGGCCCCAGAATTGAAGGAAAAA
This sequence comes from Fraxinus cuspidata, assembly GCA_903798385.1. Classification (NCBI taxonomy): domain Eukaryota; kingdom Viridiplantae; phylum Streptophyta; class Magnoliopsida; order Lamiales; family Oleaceae; genus Fraxinus; species Fraxinus cuspidata. Next base: position 7,480 of record CAIGRP010098695.1, read on the forward strand.
CTCAAGAATTTTTTGTGTGAGAATCGGGATGTCTTTGCCTGGAGGCGTGAGGATAAGGTAGGCATCGACCTCGGGTCAGTTGCCACCACTTGAAAATTGATCCTAAGGTTGCCCCGCATAGACAGAAAAGAAGAGTTCTGAATCCGAAAATATATGAGGCTTTGAAGGAAAAGATACAAAAGTTAATCAAGAATGGCTTCATCAGGAAGGCCATCTACCCGAAGTGGGTCTCCAACCCAGTCTTAATGAAGAAGCAAAACGAAAAGTGGAGGGTATGCGTCGACTTTTCTAACATTAACAAGGCCTGTGCTAAGGACAGTTTCCCACTCCTAAGGATAGATCAACTGATAGACTCCACCACTAGACACGAGTCTCTGAGGTTCATGGATGCCTACTCTGGCTACAACCAAATTCCCATGTATCCAAGTGATGAGGAGCACACCTCCTTCATCACTGATAGGAGACTCTATTGCTACAAGATGATGCCCTTTGGGTTGAAGAATGTTGGAGCCACTGACCAAAAGCTGGTGAATAAAATGTTTGCTGACTTACTCGACAACATGATGGAAGTCTACATGGATGACATGCTTGTCAAAAGTATGCCCCGCATAGACAGAAAAGAAGACTTCTGAATCCGAAACGATATGAGGCCTTGAAGGAAAAGATACAAAAGTTAATCAAGAATGGCTTCATCAGGAAGGCCATCTACCCGAAGTGCGTCTCCAACCCAGTCTTAATGAAGAAGCAAAACGAAAAGTGGAGGGTATGCGTCGACTTTTCTAACCTTAACAAGGCCTGTGCTAAGGACAGTTTCCCACTCCTAAGGATAGATCAACTGATAGACTCCACCACTAGACACGAGTCTCTGAGGTTCATGGATGCCTACTCCGGCTACAACCAAATTCCCATGTATCCAAGTGATGAGGAGCACACCTCCTTCATCACTGATAGGAGACTCTATTGCTACAAGATGATGCCCTTTGGGTTGAAGAATGTTGGAGCCACTGACCAAAAGCTTGTGAATAAAATGTTTGCTGACTTACTCGACAACATGATGAAAGTCTACATGGATGACATGCTTGTCAAAAGTTTAAAGACTGGTGACCACATCACCCACATCAACGAAGCCTTTCAACTTTTACGAAGGTACTACATAAGGTTGAACCCCCTCAAGTGTGCATTTGGGGGCGTCAGGCAAGTTCCTGGGGTACATGGTCAACCAAAGGGGCATAGAGGCAAATCCCGAAAAAATACAGGCATTGATTGAGATGAGGTCTCCTTAAAAGCCAAAAGATGTGCAAAGTCTAACCGGTCGGGTGGCCGTTTTGAGTCGCTTTATCTCGAGGGCTACTAAAAAATGCCTCCCCCCCTTTAAGATTTTGAAAAGGGGAAAGAAATTCCAGTAGACAAAGGAGTGTGAAAAGGCCTTCCAGGGGCTGAAAAAGCACCTATAGCAAGCCTCCCTCCTCTCGAAGCCCAAGCTGGGAGAAGTTCTACAACTTTACTTGGCCATCTCCAATAAGGCCATAAGTGCAGTACTCGTCAAGGAAGAGGGCTCAACTCAGCTGCCAATTTGTTACATTAGTAAGGCACTGCTAATGCTTGAAACTCATTAACTGGATTGGAGAAGTTAACTTTGGCTTTGATAACTGCATCCCGTAAGTTAAGGCCCTACTTCCAATCCCACACCATCCATGTGTTGACGAATTTCCCGCTCAGGTAAGTATTTTAAAAACCTGATGCCTCAGGGAGATTATTGAAATGAATTGAGCAAGTTTGAAATCCTCTTCAAGGCAAGAAAGGGTCAGGCCCTAGCAGACTTCGTGGCAGAATTCACCAATGTCCCTGAAGTGGACGAAACAATGGAGCCTATCGAGCCCCCCACGTGGAACCTATTTGTTGACAGCTCGGCAGGGGAAGTAGGCTCAGGCGCAGGTGTGGTACTAGTGAGCCTTGAGGGTCATAAGTTGAACTACGCCGTACGATTCGGGTTTAAGGCCACCAACAATATGGCTGAGTACGATGCACTCCTTGCCCGCTTGAGGCTAGCCAAGAAAATGCAAGTGAAGAGGTTGCTCATCCAGAGTGACTCCCAACTCATTGTAGGACAGGTAAATGGCAACTTTGTAGTCAGGGATAAAGTCATGACTGCCTACATCAAGATGGTAATGAGCATGCTCCCCCTCTTTGAGAAATTTGAACTGGCTCAGATCCCACGCATTGAAAATGCCCACACTGATACTTTCTCTAAGCTGGCTAGTAGGAAGGATTCTGAGTTGTTGACGGTAGTGCCGATCGAGCACCTCTCTAGGCCATCTGCCTCTACGGAAGAAGTGATGTGGATGGGAAGAACCCCAACTTGGATGCAACCCTTCATGCCCTATCTCAAATATCAGATTTTGCCAAACAATAAAGAAGAGGCCTACAAGCTAAGGAGGAGGTCCGCACATTTTGTACTAGTGGATGATATTCTCTATAAGCGCAGATTCTCTTCGCCCCTTCTTTGATGTGTGGGAGGGGATGAAGCCACCTACATGCTCCGCAAGATCCACGAAGGTGTTTGCGGTAATCAATCAGGGGGACTCGCTTTGGCAAGAAAAACACTGAGGCAGAGATACTATTGGCCCACATTGAAAAAGGATGCCATTCAATTTGCTCAAAAATACTATAGATACTAGCGCTTTACTCATGTCCAAAGACATCC
>CAIGRP010098697.1:0-13188 GCA_903798385.1 Fraxinus cuspidata
GAGATTGTTCATCTTTCCTATAATCTTTCTCTACGTCAGTTTGGGTCCAATCAAGACAATAATCGTAATACACATTCTTATTTTGGAAGAGAAAACAATGGAAATTCTTCGTCCAAGCTTCAATTGCGATCGCTTATCACTTTTAGTGGTCTTAATCCATCTCAAAGATCTAGAATCAACTCCAGTCGTGGGATGTGTCGCACACGTAGCAGTATCACACATGTCTCCATTTGTAACCGTATATATCCATTTTCTCCAAAGTTTGGACCCCAAGAATTCTTGAATATCCATTACTTAGTGACATCTTCACTTGTACCATATCCAACTACCGTAATAGCGTGAGTTAGGTTGGTTCCACACTCACATGTGTAAATACTGTTATGTTTCTATTTGTAATGGGATATTCCTTAGACAAAATTAAAGTAATGAAATTATAATTCAAATCAAAATAGTTAAAGATAGGTAATATAGCTCTTAAAGGAGTCAAAGATGTCCAAAAAGATCGCATATAATCAATAAATTGCAATTAGATGTCAAATGGGTGTCAAAGTGTTGAACAAGTCATGTTTTAAATTCTCAATCAAAAGTTGTGACTCATTTTTAACATAGAAAACATTCGAATTTGAAAAAAAATTACTTCTAGAAGAATTGTATCCATATGAGTTATATTTTCAATACACTTTGAATCGCTTCAATCGGATATTGGGAGAGAAAGTTATGATAAAAATACTGCTCAGGGACAGCTCGCGGCCGCAAGCCTAGGCACTCAAGCGGCCGTTCAATTTTTAGGTTGCTCAGTTCGCATAAAACAATTATTTTTGAACCCTTTTTACCCCCAAACATCTCTATTATAAATATACAGCCCCATGCACATTTCAAAGTGTGTTGGATTATTATTTTGCCTTAGAGATCTCATTGTTGAAGATCAGAAACACATTCCATTGATTCTATTGATTCAACCCCAAAATATTTTTTCATATATTTTATCTCATATATTGATCATTTATTAGTATAACCTTGTTTAAGTCAAGACTTTGTTATTTGAAAATCAAATATTAATTCCAATATTTCTTGCATCAGCTTACAAATCAAAACATAGAAAGATCAAACAACAAAATAAAACCCTACTTTCGCCAATTAACCTTTAGAATTTTGGGAAGAAGCGCTTGGAGTTCCAACGCTCGAGAACGAGATTCATTCTTGTTGATCCACGCTGAGAGAAAAGTGGTCCAGAGTTTTAGGAAGTGCAGGAGTGCACAATGGAAAGAGTTCCACGGTTATTAACAAAGTAGGTGTCCAGAGTCACTAAGGTTTAGTAGTGTCTGAATTAATTGTAAGTTAACTTCTCTAAAGAACTTTATTGGCAAATTTGTCCAAAGGTTTTTTATCCCGAGTTAAGATTTTCCTTCCTGATTATATTTGGTGTTATTTATTTATTTGCTGCTTTGATTTATAATGTTTGTAATTGTTTAACCATTGAAATTTATTGAATTAATTGCCTTAATTATCTAAAAACAATTAATAAATGACTTGTTGTTTTTAATTACTTTAAGTCAGCAATTGAGTCTAAATTATTCAATAAATTCAATCTTTCAAATACCACTTATGTAGAACACGAATCATCCACATAATTGTTTTAGATGTTGGATAATGTTATTATATTCTTTCTTTTTAATGTAAAAAATAATTTATTATTGATTAAACTTTGTGAATATATAGTGTTATAATGAATGAATTTAATATATAGTGTTTATAAATATAGTATTTTTTAAAAAATTTTAAAATTCAATAGGGATCTATATATATAAGAATGATGTATGAAAATGACGGCTCCCTATTTTTATCTCCAAAGTTGGATTTTTATTTATTTATTTATTTTTTGAGTTATTTAAATGTTCTTTCATGTGTCCCTTATCAAATTAAAGTAAACAAACTACATGATATGATAGGTAAATTAACGGATGATATAACATTTTGATAAAGTTCATAAAGTTTGATAACTTTTTAAACGAATGGCTATGATAACTTTTTAGTAAATTGGATGGCGGATCGAATAACTTTTAAAGTTCAACAATAACTAAAAAATATTTGAAAATGTTCAACGACGCTCGAAGAAGTTCTAAAATTGGATGATATCTAAGAATCATTTAAGAAAGTTTAGTGACAATTGAGATATTAAACCTCCAGAGTACAACTATTTTTTTCGTTGTTATCTTGTCCTCAATTTCCCATTTAATTTTTTTGTTACGAACTTGTTATCATGAATTAGTTCAATCAATTTTTGTTGTTAACTCTAACGTGCACATAACTTTAGTAGAAAGCAAAAAATTGTTAGGGTACTTAAAATTAGTGTTCTAAAAATCACTCTTGGTAGTGCCTCAACATTGCCTAGGTGTGAGGCACGGACAAAACATTTTGCCTTGACAGTAAGAGAGAATTAAGTGGTCAACTTAACTCCTAAGTTGACCACTTAATGCTTAGGCGCAGTTAATTTTATTTAAAAATATTTTATTTGACTTTACTATATTAAATTTGTTTAAAAAAATTTTTTTATTTGACTTTACTATATTACATTTTTTATTCTTTCTTTTTTGAAATACTTTTATTTGACTTTAGTTTCAGACAAAAACTGACTTTATCCAATAAATATTTAAATTACAGTACTATTTATATTATGTAATAATTAAATTTTGAGATTTATCGTATTATTCAAAATTTCGAAAAGTTCTTATAAATTCGTTAAGTATGACTTATTTAGTTGAAAGTTGAAACTATGAAAATAGTCAAGCTTTTGCATTTCGAAAACTTGAAAATTATATAATTGGTTAATTTGTGAAAATTATTAAGTAAATATAGTATTTTTATAATTTTGGATATTTAGTAATTTAAGTGATTTTTAGAATGATTAAGTATTTAAGATAATAATAAAAATAGTAATGCTTTTTACGTCTAGGCCTCGTCAAGACTCGTAAAATTTGAAACTTGGCCCCGTATCTAGTCAGGCTTTACTCTTTTTAAAACACTATCAATTTTACATTTTTCTCCTATTTGGTTTTGTTAAAAAAAAATAGTAGATTTTTATAACAATTTATAGATTTGTAATTGATAAAAGTTGTGGGGGTACTATGAAGTATTTAGTTGAAAAGTTGATAAAAGTTGTAGTTTTCATGAAATGTGTTAGTAAAATTAATTATTGATTTTGACTTAAATTTTTATCAATTTTTTAGCTAAATCAAACATAGACTTAATAAAGAAAAGACTTAGATAAAATATTAAATATCACATTAAGTAAGAATCATTCTTTGAACGATTATAACCCTACTATAATTCAATTATTTCAATAATACCTTACTTTATCGTTTTTAGTGTGTATTTAATTTACAAACATTAACAAATACTACAAACATTGTTCATGCATGCATAAACTGTAACAAATACTACAAAATCATTATTCGTGCTTGTATTTCCCTAGGTGGTATGAAAATTAAAAGATTTTTAGTCTAATATATAATAAATTAAATTTCACATTAAGTGAGAATCATTCTTTGAACGATTATAACCCTACTCTAATTCAATTATTTCAATAATACCTTACTTTTTCATTTTTAGTATGTATTTAATATAAAACTTTAACAAATACTACAAACCTTGTTCATGTATGCGTAAACTGTAAGAAATACTACAAAATCATTGTTCGTGCATGTATTTTCCTAACATTAATTCTCAATTAATTAACATTCACATTCATTTAATTAATATTAATTACAATTTCACATTTCAAAAATGCAGTTTATTATTCACGCCCATGTAAGCTAATTAGAATTCAGTTTCACTTAATTGGAAATTAAATTATATTAATTTAGTATAATTAATTTAACATACATATTAATGTATAAATTCTTTTGTATTAATTCTAAATTAATTAATATTCATGTATTGTATTTTCCATTTATCTTCATTTCTGCATTTAACTGTAATTCTAATGCTCACATTCAAGCATGCATTTTACTATTTATGTGCAAGTATTATAAATAACAAGGGTTCACATTTCTCTCATATTTAGATCAAAATGGGTAACTGGATGGTCAAATATTATTTTCACAACACTTATAAAATATTTTAAAATAACGTTTAAAACATATTCAACTCTGACTAGTATCTAATAAATAGATATTAAAGTCAAAATTAATCTCCATTACATTTTAGAATAATAATAATCGCAATCGCTCACTACAATAGTTGTCCTACTTGACATATATATGTCGATTGCTATCTAATTTTTTTCTTAAAATAAAAATAAAATCACATCTAAATCTATATTTTCCATGAAAATAAAATCACGTCTCAAATAAACTTTGAAGCTCATCTAAGGGTACCATTAATTTTAACATCTTATTCATATCCCATAAATGTTGAGTTGAGGGATTGCTTCGGTTGACGTATGTTAGAATAAATTCCAATTGAACTATTGTTCTTTACTAATGGGACCAGCATTATGAGATACATGTTTCAGTTACAAATAAAAATTCAGTCATTATTTTAGCCCATGTTTGGTGGCCTTCAAATTTTAAAAACATGGTTTTGAATATATTTTTTTTTTTTTTGGAGAATATGAGGTTAAAAGGTAGGAATTTTTTTTTTTATTTACTTATAGAATGCTTTATTGTGTGAAGGTGTTGTTGAAAATGAGTATAAAAAATAAATTAAAGTAAATAGAATCAAACATTTACTTAAAATGTTTTGAATCACGGATGCACACAAGTCAAAAGTTGAAAATCAATGAAACTAATGGTTTAACTTACATATAGATAAATAGAAATGAGTGAATAGTATTTGTACGTTTTATTTCTAATGGAAAATGAAATTTATCATTTATAAATTAAAACAAGATAATTTCTTTTTTATGAAAAAAACACAGTGGAAGTATATACTTCGAGAATAAACTTTAGGCAAGCAAATTAAAACCCTAAAATCGGATAGCTTCACATTTGAATGAATATAAAATAGTAAAATTTGTATGCAGACGCTGAGCTTTCAGTGACATTTCAATTAGATCATTTAGGTCGTTCAACTTCAATTTTGATTATAAATTTCCCCATTTTATCACTTATTGTCTTCCAAATGATAAAACATATTTTCTGTACCGCTTTTACCAAGTGGAATCCAGCTTATTTTTAAATTTAACTGTGGCAACCAGAGTTTAAAATTCGAGTGTCACTAAAATCGTATCTTGAACACCATATTGCATTTTAAAAAGTTTGAAATTAATTTAAATAATATCTTGAAATCAGAAAAGTGAATGCGTAACTTAAAATTTGACATTAAAAGAAAAGAAAATATTAGAAGTTTTAGCACTATTAATATCAAATCAATAATTAAATAAGTTCTTAAATTAATAAAAGTGAGCTTGGTGGGTTTGTTTTCACTTGCCACTTCACTATCCATCTTATGCCTTGATTGCCACAAACCTTTAATTTTTTGAAGGGGGATAAAGGGGGGTGTGAGATAAAATTCCAATAAACATAGAAGTATATGGATTAACTTTACACAAAATTTTAGGAACTCCGTACATACATACATAGTGAGACACGAAAATCTATACCGAACATAAGGAGATGGAATTTTCATGTGTAGTGCTACTATACTTCAGTCCAAAAACCTAATGTACGCATATAATCCTATAAAAACACTTATACACTTACTTTTATCTTATGGAAGTGATAAGAAAAATATAAAAATATATTTGGGAATTTAACCCTTGACCCGCGTACTAATGAATATATTATATTCTTGTTTGTGTGTATTTCACACATAAATGAATGTACTTGAAAACGGAACATATGATAACTATTAATAGGGATAATCATGCTTTGGGAGTTCTAATTCAATTAAAATTTGAATTTTAAAATTGATAAAATCTTATCATTATCTCAAACATATTTCGGTTAATGAGATAAGATAATGATTTTAAAATAGCAAAAAAACATTATCTCCATAATTTCAAAAATCAAAATATAATTTTAATAACTTAAAATTTAAATTTTGATTAAATGAGATAAAATTGAAACATTACCTCAATTAATCAACATATTATCTCAATTGGAATTTGATTTTATTTCAATAATTTAAAATTTCAATTTAATTAAAAGAGATAATATCAAAGCATTATCTCCATTATTTAATTAAAATATAATAAGATTTTAACTATTTGGGCTTAAGCCCAAAAGGAAAACTAGAACAAAATGTGTGGGCTGTCATTTCACATAATGGACTTTCATGTAACAGATCGGGTTAAAATTATTAATCGCATCTATTTTTATAACGGGCCAAACCAAAATACATAAAATTAGGCTATAGGTATGGGTATTACAATCTACCCTCCTAATAATAAATTTTGTTCTCGACATTTACCTTGAAATTTGTTGAAGAGTTGTGGATACTTAGCTCGCATCTCTACCACTCTCTCCCAAGTTGCCTCTTCGATTGAGTGATTGCACCATTATACTTTTACTAAGAGGATTACCTTATTCCTAAGCACTTGAAATTTCTAATGATCCTAACTGGCACTTTCTCGTAGTTCAAACCCCGTTGTAACTCAATGGACTGATGGTTGACCACGTGAGTTGGAACTAAGCATTATCACATGGAAGATGTCGTGCACGGTAGAAAGTTTTGGGGATAAAGCCATTTGATACATGACATTTCCAATACGCTGCAAAATTTCAAATGGGCCAATGAACCTTGGTCGCAACTTTCCCCTTTTGCCAAAACGTAACACTCATTTCATTGGTGCAACCTTGAGAAATACCTTGTCACCTACCGAAAATTCAAATTCCTTCCTTTTTCTATCAGCATAACTCTTCTATCTATCCTGTGTAATTTTCATACTAGCTCGAGTTTTCTCAATAACCCGTACTGTCTGTTCAATGATCTCTAGACGCAAGATCTTTTGCTCACCGATCTCATTTAATGAATTGGTGATCTACATTTCCTCTCATATAATGCCTCATATGGTGACATGCTACTAGAGTGTGAATACTGTTATTATATGCAAACTCAATCAAGGGTAAATGCTTCTCCTTATGTTATCCAAACTCGATGACACATGTTTGAAGTATATCTTCCAGTATTTGAATCATTCACCCAAACTGCTCATCTGTCTAGAGTGAAAAGTCTTACAAAATTTTAGCTTAGTTCCCATATCTCCGTATAAACTTTTCCTAAAGTTCGATATGAACCTTGGATCTCTATCTAATGCGATTAAAACAGGCACGCCATGCAACCTTAATATCTCATTCACATACAATTGTGCCAGCTGGTCCATTGAGAATGTCATTTGAACCGACAAGAAATGAGTTGGTCCAGAATGACCCAAATAGCCTATTACCCTTTGTTGACTTTAGAAAACCGACCACAAAGTCCATCGTTACATGCTTTCACTTTCACTCTTAAACTTCTAACAGTTCGAGTAATCTTGACGTAGTTGGTGTTCAGTATTCACTTGTTGACATACTAAACACCTTTCGACATACTCAGCTATATCCCTCTTCATGCCTTTCCACTAAAATACCACCTTAAGGTCTTGGCACATCTTTGTACCTCATGATGTACTAAATAAGGAGTGGAGTGAGCTTCTTCTAATATTTTCTTTTTCAACTCCTCGAAGTTCAATACGCATCAGCGTCCTTAATAATATGGATTTTGTCCTTATCCATGGTAAAATCCTTTCGCTTCTCTGTATCAATCCCCGACTTAATGAATTCAAACGATTGATTTACTTTCTGATGGTCCTTAATCCCATCATAGAATGTTGGCCGAATCAAAAGTGTTGTTATCCGAGCAATAGCACTTAGTAGTGTTGTGACCACTTCGAGACTTAATCTCTTGAACTCCTTCTATAATGGCTGTTTCATGGTCAAAGTCACTATTTGTCACTTTACGACTTATGTCGTCTGGTACAACATTCGCTTTCCTTGGATGATAATAATGATGCAATCTAAATATTTTACCAACTTAAACTATCTTCTCTGTCTCATGTTTAACTCCTTTTGAGTGAAGATGTACTTGAGACTCTTTGGTATGTATAAATGTCACACTTACCTCCATAAAGGTATGTCTCCAAATTTTTAGTATATGGACTACTGTAGAAAGTTCTAAGTCGTGCATAGGGTAGTTTTGCTCATGTGACTTCAGTTGTCTTAATGAGTAAGCGAACACTTTATCATGCTGCATTAAGACACATTATATTCATTGCTTAAAGACATCACTATAAATCATAAAACCCTCCAATCCTTCAGGTATAGTTAAAACTAGAGCATTCACTAGCTTTTGCTTCAGTTTCTCGAAACTCTGTTCCAGTTTCTTTGTCCAATCAAACATTACACCCTTAAGTGTTAATTGTGTTAACGGTCCTAATATCGTGGAGAATCCCTCATAAACCTCCTATAGTATCCCGCTAAGCCCAAAAAGATGAGAATTTCACCTATATTGGTTGGCCTCGACCTATTTAACACTGCATCCACTTTGCTTAGATCAACCTCTACACCGCGGGCTGGAAAACATGTTAAAGGAATGCTACCTGTTCTAACCAAAACTCACATTTCTTGAGCTTACGTAAAGTTTCACCTTCTTTTGGACTCCCAATACTATCTTTAAGTGCTCTTCATGCTCCTCGTTACTTATTGAGTAGATTATGATATCATCGAATAACAAAATAACAAATCGATCTAAGTATTCATTAAAGATAAATTCAAAATCTATAAAGACTCCAGGAGTGTTCGTTAGGCCAAATTGCATAATTAAGAACTCGTAATGTCCATACCGAGTTCTAAAGGTTGTCTTCAAGATGTCACCCACCTTGATTCTTAATTGAGGGTAACCAAATCTCATGTCGATTTTAGAGAACACCACTACACCCTAAAGTTGACCAAATAAGTCCACAACCTGGGAAGATGATACTTATTCTTGATTGTGATTTTGTTCAATTCCATTTAATCGATACACATTCTCCTTGAGCCATCATTCTTCTTAACAAACAGTGTTAGCGTTCCGTATATTGAAACAGTGGGCCGGATAAATCTATTTTCTAACAAATCTTCTATCTATACTTTTAGCTCTGATAACTCTTTCAGTGCTATCCTATAAAAATCCTTAGAGATAGGTGTTGAGACGGGAGTGAGATTGATAGTGAACTCTACTTTCCAATTCTTAAGGAAAACTTCTGGGTATTCATGCACCACCCTAACATCATTAACTGTCAATTCATTATTTTCTTCCTTTCCTTTCACCGACATCAGGAATCCTACATTACCTTTTGATTGTAAGATCCCTTGTGCTTTCATTGCATAAATGTCGTGGGGATAAGGGTCAATTCCTAGTTATAGATAAACGAATTTCCTCTTCTTCTGGTCTTAGAAAGACTATTTTTTTTCTCAAAAGCAAGTAATTTTCGTGTGGTTCTTAAATAGTCAGTCCATCCCAAGCATCACATCAAATTCATTCATGTCTATCACATACAACTCCATTCCAATGATCTACCATCAATTTTTATCCTTTTAGTCTAATGATGTGATCAGTGTTTAACATATTTTCTGAGGGGATGGACATTAAGGGAAAACGTGCATATTCAACCATTATGCCCAGTTTATGTACGAACTCAAGGAATATAAAGGAATGAGTTGCTCCAGAATCTATCTATATATAAGCTAGTTAGTTAGATTTGAGGACGTAACCTACCAACACATTTCGATTCTGATCATCATCACGCTTTGTCAGTGCAAAGATTGTTACTTGCCCATTGGGTTCATATTCCTACCTCTGATGTGCATTGCCCTGCTTCGCTGTTTATTCTTTTGTTTATTTTAGACATTCTCGGGTTCTTATTGTCCATTCCCCAAGTTGTATGTTCTTATGGTAAAACATGGCGACATGTCCTCATTTTCCACATCGAAAATATATATCGTTCTCAGAAGCAAGTTCCCAGATGGTACTTCTAGTACTTTCCACAAAGTGGAAAGCTCATACTGCCATCTTGATGCGGATTTCCTTTACCTTTCTTTGAGAAGTGTTGATTTCATTTGCCCTTATTATCCACCTACTTTTATTTCTCAAACTACCTATACTATTGCTTATTCTCTCCATTAGCACGCACTTTGAAATCTACCAATTGTGCTTTCGATAAAACCTCATGGTAAGTTCCTAGTTCAAGCACTGCCACTACCTGTCTCAAATGAGCCCTTAAAACCCTTTTCGAAACATCTTGCCTTTTTCTTCTCTGCGTCTACAAAAGTAGGAACATAATGAGACAAGTTTTCAAACTTATGCTCATATTCAATCAATGACGTTGTGCATTGTGTCAATGTTGGAAACTTTGTTTCCTCTTGATTCCAGAAACTCATGGGATAGTACTTCTTAAAAAAAAATTATTTGAACTTGTTCCACATCCAGACATGACCGCAAACCCTTGACCTTGCAGTGGAGTCCCACCAGCGTCTAGCACATTTTTGTAGCATAAATGTTGCACATATAACCCTTTTAGGATTCGAACAATCAATGAGTTCAAAGATCATCTCCATACCTACCAGCAAGTCCTCTACTTCCAAGGGGTTTGTGCTGCCACTGAAAGTCAGAGGATTTTGTTTTTTGAACTGCTCCACAACCGCATAATGGTTCTAGTGTCTGCTACTACAACCCGATGCAGTTGTGGTTGTGGTAGCATAGGTAATGGTGTCGACCGTCGAGGAAGTGGTAGCGCTGGCACCATATCTTGAGTGAGAGTTTGCTTTATGGCCAGAAATTGTTGGGCAAACTTAAAAGCTCAAGAATAACTAACCAAGAGGGAAGTGAATTGGTTTTTAAAATTTCTTTGAAGAATTAAACTAAATTCAAGCAAGTAAAGATTAAATAGATTAATTCAAATAGTAAGCACAAATATAAAAATGATAAGTAAAAGGGAGAGATGATGCAAACTATATAATCGTGGAAGTTCGATCCATAGTAATGATATACGTCCTCTGTTACCAATCTCTCCGACACGAGCAATGTCTTTTCACTATGTTGATTGACTTATGGTGCAATCCAAACCTTTACAACGCTTCTGATAACTTACAAATAAGGAGCATCAATTCTTACATGACCTCAACACGATCCACACTATTGAGCTTTACAGAACCTCAATATGATTCACACGGTGACTTACAATAAGGAACATCGATCCTTATACAATGTTGATATTTAAGGAAATTCAACACGACCCACACTTTATCAAAGAGATTTTACAATGAAATTCCTCTCTTGATAAATATTACAAACAAATTAAGTACTAAGAGAGCCTAACATTTCAATGAATAGTAATAAATAATAGCTTTAGTGTTAGATAAAAAAACATAGATTAATATGATAGCAAAAAACTAGATTCAATTAATTAAAGTGTTTCAATGAGAAGAAGAAATAAATACAATGTAAGTTCAAAACTTTTCTCGAAAAATATCTCTCTTTCAATGGATGATTATAATAAATTAAGTACTAAGAAAAAAATGAGAAACTTTAATGAATATGTTGATTTTATAAGTTTAGTTCAATAAATCAAAGTTTCAAAATTATGAAGAAAAAAAGCTTATGCAGTGTAAGTGTATTAGCTTCTTCAAAAAATATATCTATCTCTTTCAATGAATAATTTGTGATAAATTAAGGAATAAGAGAGAAATAAGAAACTTTGATGAATATGATATTTACAAGTTTCATTCAATCAAAGTTTCAATATGAAAATCTTTTTCAAAAATATGTAACTTTTAAGATTGATATAGATAAATTAAAAACAAAGATAAATTAAAAACTTTGACAAGAGAAATGATTCAAGAAATTTGATTCAATAATCAAAGTTTTTGTTATGTAAAAATGTAAGATCAAAGAAAATTTTTCAAATGAAAAACTTTGATGAGTAGATTTTCAAAAGTTAATTTGATCAAAAGTTTTTCAAAGCTAAATGATTTGATAATAATAAATGAGATGATAAATCAATATAATTTTGCTCAAAACTATCTCATTTGAATGCTCTTAAGTCTTCAAATATCAAAAGTTAATTTGATCAAAAACATTTCAAAACTAAATGATTTGATAATAATAAATAAGATGAGAAATCAATATAGTTTTGCTCAAAAGTATCTCATTTGAATGCTCTTAAGTGTTGAAATGAATGGTAAAAGAGTTGGTATTTATTTATAGTTGTGAAAAAGTAAAAACATTATGCTCAACCGGACAATCCAACCGGACGTCCGGAACAGTACCAGACTATCAACTAGTGACTGGTCAAAAAATTGATTATTTGACGAACCGGAGGTCCGCCTAGTCAACCGAACATCCGGTTCACCGTTGACCGTCGACTTTTATTTTTTTTGAGATATGATTTAAGTTCAAGTATATTTTGAAAGATCAATCTTACTTTTGATCAAAAATATTTTATGCAAGTGAAAAGAAAATAACTCTTCGTGTACAAAATAATTTTTGAGTTATTGTCATTCATTGCTCAAGATCAAAGTGTTACCTTTACATATGATCTCGAAAGCCTAGTCTTTGATCTCGCTTCAAAGTTTCTTTTATGTTTGTCTCTTAAACTCTTGATCTTGTTCTTCTTCGTGAGCCCGATTTGATAGTCTTGATTTTGATCTTTTAAGCTCTCGTCTCGAATGATTTGACTTGAATGCTTTACTTTCACATTGATCTTCATTTCAAGTCCGATTTATGATATGTTGATTTTAGCAATCCTTGATTGATTTTAACGTTTAACTATCATCACTCAAAATCAATCGTTAAAANATTTATGATATGTTGATTTTAGCAATCCTTGATTGATTTTAACGTTTAACTATCATCACTCAAAATCAATCGTTAAAAATAATATTAATCTTGTTTGTTATGATCAAAACATTAAGGATGAAATCAACCATATGTCAATAATTTTCCATTTTTTTATTATGACAAACAAGATGATTTGCAAGGTAAGAATGAACAATTGATATTATATTGATAAATGAATATGCATTATAAATTTATCATGTAATTCATGTTCCCCCTATCTTTTACAAATCAATAACTATACATTCAAAGCATATACACGATTTTCCTTCTTTCCCCATTTTTCATATACTCTAAGCATGTTATATCTTCAAATCAAAACATGCATAATCATCT
>CAIGRP010098723.1:0-31232 GCA_903798385.1 Fraxinus cuspidata
ACGCACGTGTTTATTACTAGTTTATAAGAATATTTGGTCATGATATAACCACCTTTTTTTCAAAAAAAAAAAAAAAATTATGCCAATTCATGTCGTATGTACCATGGGACCTGATCGGGTCATTGAACTACATACTCCATATACATCCGTATTATTGTTAAATATGATGTGTGTTTGATTGAATTTATTTTTCATAGAAAAATATCAATTTTCATTTTCTTTGGATGAGTAGGTTTTTGTCCTCCTCGAAACAAATTAAAAAAAAAAATTATTTTCTAAAATATATTTTCTATACCAATCAAACACACTCTTAGTATTTGTTTAGTATTGTTTAAAAATTTGTTTAAAGTTGAGATAAAAATTAACATTTAATTTTAACTACAATTTTCCAATCACACGTTTCATTGATCTTTATCAAAATCTAATATTTTTTAACAATTAACTCCTATTATTTTAATCGTACATGTCTACATGTAAAGTTGACTCAAACTCCTATATATTGGAACCACGACAAATTAAACATTGTTAAAATGTAAAATCTATGAATTGCAAATTCATGTATCAACCCAATCGGATTCACAGGTGCTGATTATCCGATCATATAACTAAGATGTGAACCATAAATCTTATAAGAGCATCTCTAAAAACTTTTTAAAAGTTAAATGCTCTCTATTATAAAAAATAATAAATATTTTTTGAAAGTAATAAAATTAAGGAAAAAATCTGCACATACCGGGAATAGGAAAATGCACATGAAGATAGATAAAGAGTCTATTGAAGTACTTATAAATTTTTACTCTATAAATTTATAGATGCTCTATAAATTGTAGAATATACTCTTTAAAAATAGAGAGTTTCTTGAAATACTCTAAAATAGATATATTTTAATTAAATGCATTCAAAATATTTTAATTTTCATTACTTCATATATTGACCCAACTAAATAGTATATACAAACAAAATGAAGGAAAATAATATTATAATTTGGAGGAAAATTGGTGAAAATTAAAAATAGGAAAAAATAATAAATACATATTAGAAGTAATAAACTCAAGTGTTAAAGATAAAAGATGTAGTTAGAGTATTTAAAAATTTTCACTTTCTAAATTTTTAAATGTTCTCTAAATTACAAAATATGTTCTTTAAAAATAAAGCGTTTCTTGGAAATGCTACAGGTTAATAAACCGGTTTAGTTTTGATGATGTACAAGTGAAGCTCGAGATTATTCAAGGTTGTGTATGTGGCTATCCCTGTTTGAGTGAAATTCTTGTTAATTTCCTCTGTTGGAAAGGACATACTTGCTTGTCAACCCATCTCACCGCTATTGAACTCCTGGCTAGACAAACCCATCTTTCGAAATTTTTTTAAATCCGAAAACGAACCACTTTCGTACGCAGAACTGCTACTCGAGCCATTCAGTCCTCTATGCCCTGCCTTCACCCCTTCATTTAGGTCCTCTAAAGACACGTCACCTTCCAAAGCACGTACAATCTATAGATTTACCAAATTAGGTAAAGCGATGTTAAATTCTTTTTCTTTGTTGAACGTTCCAAAAGCATATTAATCATATGACCATAGTTCATTACCTGGCTCATTCTGGGGCGTCCCCTTGCAGAATGCCTAATACATGCACCCGCACATGTCACCATCCGCAACATTTCGTGAGGATCATAATTGTTCTCCAAGCGTGGATCCACCAACGTTTCGTAGCTTCCTCCCTCTGTTACTTGCACTAGAATAGGTCTTGCCTATTCGTACAAATTCCCCGCAAGAGAAAGAGGCATATTCAATGCGTAGATCAAATGAGTCATAAATAAATTAGAAAAAAAATGAACTTATTTTTTTTTCAATAAAATGAAATTCCTCACCCAATCGACTAAGTTGTCATCATCATCTCTATGGATATCAACGGGGCATCGTCCAGTTATGAGTTCTAATAACACAATCCCGTACGAGTAAACATCAGATTTTTCCGTTAGCTTTCCACTTGAGGCATATTCAGGCGCCAAGTACCTGTATATTAATTACACGTATACATACCCAATCACAAGTAATATACATTTTATCGCGAATTGGAATCCCTAATTTTATTGTAAATGATATATAAAAACAAAACAAAAAAACCCTAGGATTCAAAATTGTGGCCAAATTTATTGTGATTGTGAATTTCTTACCCAAAAGTTCCCATTATGCGAGTTGAAACGTGCGTGTTGTTGTCATTAGAAAGTTTAGCCAATCCAAAATCAGCCACCTACACATTGAAAATCATTATGCATTACTAATAAAATAAATACAAACAAGTTTAATTTCAAGAAAACTCGAAGGTTAAATTAGTTTGATTTATTATTAAATACCTGGGCTTCACCATGACTATCGAGCAAAATGTTTGCAGCTTTGATGTCTCTGTGGATGATACGAGGATGACCTGTAAATTAATGGCAAAAATGTTATTAAGGGTGTGTTTGAGCCACATTATTTTGAAAGAATGTATTCTGAAATAGTAGATTAATAGAGAATTTGTGGTTGAAAAAGAAAGAAAAGTTATTGATGTGATGAAAATTATTATTTTATTGAAGAATGTGTGGTTAAAAATGAATAGAAGAATGAAAATGAAAATTTTAATGTGTATCAACGAGGGCTAAACATAAAATTGTACAAAAATAATAATAAAAGAAAAGAAAATTAACTCACAATCTTCATGAAGGTAAGCAAATCCTTTGGCCGATCCCAATGCAATTTTAAGCCTCGAAGGCCAGTCCATAACTGGGCGATTAGCTCCTATACAAGTCAGATTATTTAAGTTAAATGTTCTCGATTTTGACTGTTGAATCGACTTGCTAAATTTAAGGACGAAATTTATTATGTAAATTACGTACCATGAAGGTGAAATTCAAGAGTGCCATTGTCAACAAATTCGTAAACCAACATTCTTTGAGATCCCGCAATGCAATAACCAACAAGAGACACTAGGTGCCGATGATGGACACGGCTAATAATATCTACCTCAGCTTGAAACTCCCTTTCTCCTTGCCCACTATTAGATTTCAAGCTCTTCACTGCAACTTCTTTACCATTTGGCAACACTCCTTTATGCACGTAACCGAATCCGCCCTGTCCCAACATGTTAGATTGTGCAAAATTGTCGGTTGCGACCGCTAAGTCATTGTAAGTAAAGCTGCTCTGGTTGAAGCCAAGGGGAATGGAAGGTTGGGGCGGTGGTGGCAAGGCAGCTTGGTGTGGACTCGAGAAACCAGGTCCGCTATTATAGTAGTCATTATCTGCGTACATAAGTACTTGTTAATTAAATTCAAACGAGCAATTTCATCTATTTTGAACTAGCATTTGAATTTTAAGATAGTGCGCTCAAACGAGCCTATAATCATGTATAAAATTTCATTTGAAATTAAATTAAAGTAGATCAAGTACTTCTATTTCCATGAGATTCATCTCTGTAGTAGTGAATGTGATCATGGGGCTTTCGTTTCTTCCTCCTACAACAAGACACCAAGAAGATAATCATAATGATAAGCAATAATGCCGCTCCTCCTACTCCTCCGCCTATGATGGCTTTCTCATTAACGGACGAGTCGTCATTTGATGGTGAATTTGATGATTGTGATGACTTGTGTCTTGAAGGAGGAAGTCTTGGAGTGTTGGGGTGCTGTTGTAAAGGCGGTGGTGGAGGAGGATGTGGAGATGATGAATCTCCATCATCGTCACCTGACGAGCTAGAGTTTGATGGGGGTGGAGTTTTTTTGTTGTTATTGTTGTTGTTGTCGTTGTTAGAAGGAGGCAGGGAACTATCGTTAGAGGGTGGAGGTGGTGAGCTGTGTTTTGATGGAGGCGGCGCAGATGGAGAATCGTGGCTAGACGGAGATGGTGATGAAGATGACGAGTTTGATGGTGGTGGAGGTGACGAAGAATTTGAAGGTGGAGATTCTTTCGGCGATGAAGATGACATTTTCAAAGGGATCGATTCTTGAGCACGCGATCTTTATTAGAACCCACTCACCGTGCTGTCGCTCTCCCTAAATAATGATACCGTTCAAGATTCATTAACATTTTCATGAACATGAACAAAAACCATAAAGAAAATGATGAATGCCCATCCAAATATACCATTTCATTCGAACAATTTATTCATGCAAATGTATGCATCACTAATTTCTTTCATTGAAACAAACAAAAATAATATTAAGAAGAAAATGTAATCTATGTATATAGAGAGCGAGACCTTTAGGAGAAGGGCGGGGAGGATTCTTAAAAGGAAGAAGAGAAGAAAAAAAGAAGTGCATTGTAATAGTTTCTACAAAGAAACCATTAGCTCTTCCATCCCCATACCTTTCCGGAAAAAAAGGAGATTAACTAATTAAGACGTATTTACTATTTTTTGATTTACTATTTATGTTCATTTTCCCATTTATTAATTAATCATAGGTCAAATATAGTTACATTTGTTGTTTGAAATTGTGTGTTTTCTCCATGATGTTCGGAGTTGGTCAATAAAGTTGGACAAATGTCATAATTTTCCACCTTTCGTGTTGATGCTTAACCAAAAACATTGCAACCACAAAAGCTTCTCATTTAGTCCGTGTTTGGTCTAATTAAAAAATTAATAAAATTTAGCCCATTCGGATGTGGCCGAATTGGTGGAGCAAGTGAACGCGGAGACTGAAGGTGCGGTATATCTCTCCTGTGTGGTTTGCGGGCTATTGCACATGGAGCGAGGTTTACTCAGTGTGCACTTACGAGTAGCGGTTGCGGGTTCCTACGTCAAAAAAAAAAAAAATTTAAGTCAAAGTCAACAATTAATTTTAATTCATATTTGATCTCACTTTCTAAAACTCATTTTCAATCAAACATTTCATAAGACTCGTAACTTTTATCATTTTTTTTTTGAAAATAATGCTATTCGTAGTGAAAACTATCGCAATTGCCCTACGTAGCATATGTGTGGCAATTTGTTATTTGATGTATTAATGTGCTAATTTTTTTATTATCTCGTGTATCAAATATCAAATTATTACATTTACGCCACATGGGACGACTATCGATAGTTTTTACTGTGAATAGCATTACTCATTTTTTTATCACATATCTCATCAACTTGTATAAAAAATATACTAAACGCCAACCAAACATGGGCTTAGTCGCACATGTCATTGAATCCATAATTTTATCAATATTTCAATCACATAGTTCATCAAATTTTATCAAAATCTATTAAAATATTATTTTTAGCAAAACTAAACGTGGGCTTCAAATGAAACTTGTTCAAATACATCGTGATGATGATGATCTTTCTTTGAATGAACTAATATATTGTTGTTGTTTTTTTACTTGACGATGTCAAACATTGCTTAACTCAATTCAATAAGAAGTAATGTAGAGAAATAATAGAACTCATTGTATATCAGAATGAAGAAGATTTTTAGATTGAATTAAGTGAGAGGAAAGTTGGTGTTGGCATTTGAAACTCGTTATGCAAACGCATCAACCTAGTACAATAATGCCTAAAACCCATTTTGACTAAACATTCTTATTATTGATAGTTCAAATTGTCACTAGGAACATGTGACAAATTAGATATTTTGACTAAAATTTATTCATTTACTTTGGTGGTACTTGAAGAACTAATTTGTAAAAAATTAGCTGTGCTCATTTATACAATTTAGTATTTATTTTGCATTTTATTAGCTTTTTTATTTGTCGATTTTCCTATCTTCTTAAAATACCTAATCCGCCATCAAGTGAGACACTCAACTTTACATTTTTCTTGATATGATAGTCACATCAAACTAAAATCAATTGAGCCAAAAAATAAAAATAAAAAGGACTAAGCTAAAGCAGAAAAACACACGGATTTATTTCCCGACGTTCGGCTAAAAAACCACCTATATACTCTTTGATGAAACCACTTTCCTATAAAAGAACTATATAAATAACACATTGTATCGATGAGTAAATCTCACATTGGAGAAGTACCGAAATCTTAACAAACTTTTGATTTTCCTCATACTTTGGTGTTTTTCAAGTAAACCTTTGACTTATTATTTCTATCCATTTCATTACCTCTATAGCTTTCAAATAAATTATTTTAACAAATATCATGAGAACAAATTGAGGAATTGATCTCAATTCCCAACCCTCACCTCACATCACCTCATTTTTGGGCACGTCTCTGTGAGAACAGGAGAAAACGGAAAATTTTGTCATCTCAAAGGTTATCTATATATGACTAAGTTTCATTCATTGTTTGATCATCATTATTTCAAAAATACATTTTTTTCTTACTTATTTTCAACTAGAAATTTTTCAATAAAATAATATTACATGCAAATTCAAAATTTTTTAACCACACATTCTCCATCAAATTACTGTTTCAAAATGCATTTTTTGGAAAAAAAAATATAGGGCTCAAACATGTAAAATAGTCTTAATTTAATATAAATATTTGCCATTAAAAATGTTTCTTACATTTTATTTTAAAAAGTTCTTTATTATCGAAATATGTCACTTCTTTATACTTTATTTTAACTAAAAATTCTTAATCATTATAATTAAGCCCATGTTTGATTCCATTATTTAAAAACTCATTTTTTTTCAAACTCATTTTCAATTACGCATTTTCACAGTCAAATATTTTGTACGTAATTTAATTTTTTCTTCTATTTTTTAATCACATATTTTCCAAAAATTCACTATTACATAATATTGGTTAATATTAAAAATAAGTATATACAAATTTGAGATAAATTCATTTGTAAATGTGAAAGATATCGATAAGCTGGTTAAAATGGATTTACTTTTGCATGTATTTTATTTTTATATTTTTGATTATTCGTATGAACATTTTGTATTCATTTAAATTTATTCCTCTTTTCCCTCGACTCTAGCATATGAATATTTTATTACTTGTAATACTTGTAAGAATGAATATACACAGTGAAAAGAGTAATTTATTTACAACTTCAATTAATCAATTTAAACTTTATATCATGAATCTTTTTTGTCACGTCAACTTATATTTTGTAAAAATGTCAGAATTTACTACATAAATCTATTTTGATCCATTAACATATTTACAGAAAGATTTAATGGAACAAAATCTTTTTAGGTTATATCAATTTTGATAAACCTTGTCATTCTTCTAATCAATTCTAAATTCTAGCTAGACATATTTGTCATGATCAAAACCAATAGAAGATGCATAATTTTTCTTATCTTGATATCCTTTTAAACCAAACAATGGGCGAAAATGATGTTGCAATCAACAAAAATGATTCTCAAACTAGGAAAAAAAAATGTAAGTTTGATCTATGTTTATTGAGAGAGTTTTCAAAGTATTAAAAAAAAAAAGGGAAACGATTGTAATGTACCAAAATACGCTATACGTTATAACCTTTTAATATTAATTACATCGTGTTAAAATTTTTATTCTTAGTTAAATTATGACTCTACATAAATTTATGATTCTACTACCCCTTGTGTTAGCCTCTTTTTTTTTTTTTGTTGACGTAGAAATCTGCAGTTGTTATTCGTGAGTGCGCACTGGATAAATCTCGCTTCATGTGCAATAGCCCGCAAACCACACATGAGAGATAAACCGTACTAGATGAACCCTGTGGACGGACTCGACCGAGGAAGTGTTGGCAGGGGTATGTTAGCATCTTTTATACTGTGGTGATATATGTTTGACTCAGTGGAATATAGTCGTAAACGGGGAAAAAAGATTCCAGCGCAGAACGTACAGGAAAAGACGGGATAGAAAAATCCGTCAAAAAGCCAGCTAAGGTGAATTTCAATAATAACACTAGAAACGTCCATTGCCATCTAAAACCTGGAGAGCGAAGAATTTGAATCTCTGAATTGGATTTCAATCTCTTCTCTAACAACACCGAAAAATTCGTAGATCGGATCTTCTCTAGCCCGATCCGAACCGCCCACGATGCCTTCCCGTAGAAGAACGCTCCTCAAGGTCATCATCCTCGGCGACAGCGGGTTAGTCTTCACTCTCCCATAAATTCCACATATGCCTATAAAATCATACATAGTTAATTTTGGTAGCATCGATTAATTTACTAGGTTTTAAAAGCATGCTTTGGATATCTTTGTCTGTTTCACGCGTTCAATTCACACCGATCTAGATTCTACCACTTTATGTTTGTTATCTGTATGCGTACATCTATGCGCTTGGAAATTAATTGGACTGGTGTGTTTGATCTGCAGGGTGGGAAAGACCTCATTGATGAATCAGTATCCTTAATTATTTGTCCACTGTTATATTTTTTGTCTTTGTTTTCGAGGCATGAGGGTAATATGATTTAGTAGTGTGGAGTTGCTCGAGAACAAATTTGCAATTACTTTTAGGATTTGGTTTTAGTTATTCGTTTTATTGTTGCCTTTAATGACTGATTAAAGATACGTAAATAAGAAGTTCAGTAACCAATACAAGGCTACCATTGGAGCTGATTTTTTGACAAAGGAGGTGCAGTTCGAAGATCGGCTATTCACTTTACAGGTTGGAGTCAAACTCATTTATTTTGGTGTAGCAATATCATCTGTAGACAATATTCTGTGGTTGTTGACTGTCTGCCAACTGTTGCATATTGGACTCGTGTAGGAGTTTCAGTTTTAACCTAATCTTTTTGAAATTTTTCTTAAGTTTCTATTCGAACTTGAAGCCACAAAAATCCCATTCGAGGTAGTTCAAAAGTTTCATTATGATGTTATTAATTGAGTACCAATTTAATGACGTAGCTTTTCTTTTTCTTTTTATAGAATGGAAGAAGTTTATGCATATCTTAAACCTATAACAAAATAATAGATTTCTTGTTAGGTTGCAGTGACATTGCACTTCTTTTACTCTTTACGTTTGAAAATCCGTTCCTCATTATTTAACCTTTCTACTTGGATCCATTTTTTAAAGGGAGCAAGTTTTTAATTTGGATACACTGACATCTTTTCACACGGACAAACGCATAAGGCACAAAGGGAATAATAAAGAAAAAAGAGAGATTCTCCCCACCCACAACTATAGAAAACTCCTGCAAACACTTCTACATACATGAACAATATGGTTCTCCTTGATTTTCTTTGTCATTTCTTATAGTTTCCAGAGCTTACTTGTTGGCTAAACTTAGTGTCAAAACTGCAAAATCACGCTCTCCATTGTCCAACTTTTCCATTTCTTCCTACCAAAGCTGTAAATTTTGGTTGCAGGACGTTCAGAGTTTATTTATGATATCATTATCTGTTGCAAGTTTGTATAAGATGCATAAAATTTATGTTGTCTGTCTCTTATGAAGCCCTGTATTATTTGTAATGTGAAGATCTAGTGCTTCTCACACATTTAAATGGTTGAGATATTTTATTAACTTTTGAGGTCAGATAATCACTTCATGATTTATTGGGTAAAGGAAGGCATCACTTCCCAATAAAGTCGCACAAGTCACAATTTTATCTAATACAAGAGTTATTGATTGCATAGTGGTATCAAAATGACTAATTCAAACTTCAAGCACATCACAAGACACCCATGAATGTGGTACAATGATTACACGATGAAGAATTAGGAAAGAAGGATAGTGTTAATAACCCCTTCAAGAGTAGTAAATGAAAGAATTTCTTGTATATTCTGTAGACCAGAAATCAAGTTGTGTGTCTAAACAATAAAGGCTTCAATTAATTCATAGCTCTGCATTCAATTTACAAGTTCCCAATTTCTCGAATCTCTTTATTTGTTGGGTGTAGAACCTTACGACAATATCCGTGGTCTGATTTTTAATATTAGCTAATCTGGGAAAGAGATGAAAGCAAATACCGTGGTTGGGGATGTGATGACACCACTAATGTTTCTAATGTCATCTTGTGAAATTTTTGAGCATTTGTTAAAGGTGAAAGCAATAATTTTGATTTAGGATAAATACTTATGTTGACTCATTTATCAGCTACCATAAATAGCTTAAGGAAAAAGAAAATTGTCTTCTTAAACAAATTAAAAAGGACAGAGCTGCAGTTAATGGGTTAAAATTCTCTTTCAATTACCTTGTAATTTTTGCCTGAAATATGCACTCTTGGTCTTTCTTTTCATGTTTCACATGAACTAAGACAATTTCTTGATCGTGCCCTAATATTGAGATCTTTTGTTGCATTAGATATGGGACACAGCTGGCCAGGAAAGATTTCAGAGTCTTGGGGTCGCTTTCTACCGTGGTGCTGATTGCTGTGTTCTTGTTTATGACGTAAATGTGATGAAATCTTTCGATAATCTAAACAACTGGAGGGAAGAATTCCTGATTCAGGTATCATTATATTCCTACTGTGTTTTCAGAGACCGTGTATTCTATTTGCGCCTTTTTGATAAATCTTATTCTGCTGCAGGCTTAGTTTATGTATTTTTTAGTGTTTCTTTAATGGTAGAGCATGCACCATTTTTGTCAATGATTTCCCCCTTTATATCCTAGCCTGAGCAAATGAATATCATTATTTATATTAAGCTTAAAGTCCAGAGGATAACGGTTGACCAATAAAAGCCAAAACAGGACAATGAGCTTCCAATATGTAGCTTTGATTATGCTTCATTGAGTTCTTATTTTCTGATTTATTTTATTGTGACAGTGGAGAAATAATCGACTTATACTGTATACATGGTCAGTGGGCTATGGCATTTACTTTTTGCGTTAGCCCCTGTTTGGCCTCCATTTTTTAAAACCACACATTTCATCAATTTTTATCAAATTCTACTAAAAATCTAATTTTTAGCAAAACCAAATAGGGGCTTAGTCTCGTTTTATAATATAAATGCATCTCTTGCATTTATATTGTTGTAAGGTCTATAAAATTTTGCAATTTGGTTGGTGATTGACTAAATGAATGGTGTAAAGTTTGGCATGTGAATGGCCCTTTTATCCCTTTTATGAACTACTGTCTAATTGAAGAAACTGCAATGCACTAATAAATGTGAAATTTTCCCCGCAGGCTAGTCCATCAGATCCAGAGAATTTTCCATTTGTTGTTATTGGAAACAAGCTTGATGTGGATGGTGGAAATAGCAGAGTGGTAATCTTCTTACACATTTTTCTCCTTTAGAGTGCTTTTATGTTTTTTCCCCCCCTTTTTTTTTGTTGGGTTAATGGGTTGGGGCGGTGAAATATTAGTGCAAGTAACTACAAAGCAGAATTTGTAATCTTAAGGATTTAGGTCATGTAGAACTATAAATGAATACATAGAATGTCTACCAATAAGGCCACGCGCAGAATTAGATTGAGTTGGGGGATATGAAGAATTGTTGGAAGGATTTTATATAATCAGAAGACTTCTACCAAATCAAATGGCAAGTACTGCAGATTGGTTACTATAAGAGTTACACTGTGGTAGTGAGTGTTGGATTGTTAAAGGATATAATGTTCACATGAATAAAATAGAAGAAATGAAGGACAAGACTACCTTCAGATGTACTAGAATGGATAAAATAGAAAATAAAGATATCCTCCCAAGACATGGATGTGGCACGAGAAAGACTACTGAAATAGCTGGGGCATATCCTGTGAAGGCCTAAATAAGTTTTACGTCAAGAGAGAGATGAGACCTTAATAGAACAGGTTGAAGAGGGAGAGGTACACCCAATTTGACTGAGCTTGATCTGGTTGCAACAAAATAGATTTCATTTAATTGTTTTAGCATACCTGTGTTTGATTTAAGTGACAAAAAAATGTAATTGATCACAAAGTTTAAAGGTATTCTTTTTAGTGATGGATGACATGAAAATGCTTATTTGCTTCATTGCAGGTATCTGAGAAAAAGGCTCGGGCATGGTGTGCCTCAAAAGGGAATATCCCATACTTTGAGACGTCTGCCAAGGAAGGCACCAATGTTGAAGAAGCTTTCCAGGTCATTGCTAAGAATGCCCTGAAGAGTGGTGAAGAAGAAGAAATGTGAGTACAAAAAGGCCATAAAGCCATATTTGGATGCTACTTTTGAAAGTTATATTCACACAAACGCACGAATCTAGTTTTCCAAAAGAGGTGAAACTGGTTTTTTGCTGGAACAAATGTGGTCTTGTTTTCTTTGAACCTAGTCTAGCAACTTGAAATTTTTTTTTAGAGTAGTTTATGTCGGCTAAGTATTAGACTAACCAAGGTAAAGTTAAATGCAGTTGAACTGAACCACTTCTGGAAGTCAAATTTAGTCACCACTTTGTTTTTCTTGCAGTCATCATCCCTAAAATCATAGAAAAACATGTTTACTTTAAATCATATAAACATTAACGAGTTACTCTAGTGCCAGGTGTTTATTGGCGTCTATATATTTGTTAACATAGTTTGTGTTTGAGATATAAATTGGATCATACTTGAGCATTCCAAAGAGACCATAATATATGATCTTCCTTCGAAAAATTACAGCTCATTAACATATGAAGTTAGTAGTTCGAGGTAGAAAATTTTCAAAACTGTTTGTGTCTTGCTTCGTCGCGTCATAGGTGCATTTCATACTAGCATTAGATAGATGTAGCAGTGACGTGGTTGGCACATGGTTTTGGTAAGATATCATATTCAAGGAATATGGTTGGCACGTGGTTGTCCTGCCAAGGAATATCTTAATTTTCTCTATCCTTTTGCTGTTAACTTGAATATTTGAAGAGCTCTCATCTTTTTGACATTGATAATGGAATTACATTGCATCAAGCTCCTGCTTTTATGTCCTAGTAGAAACCATATTCTTAACTTGAATTTTGGTTTACCCCCCTTGTGAATCTTAAGTTGCTTAATCGGAAGTCCATAAACTGGCAACATAAAATAGTATCTGTTCTGAAGTCTTACACATAATAATCAACTTAATCTGCTGCTCAATTTCTTCAGTGGAAATTTCAATTACGTATGAGTGTTTAAGTGATGCTATTTACTGTTTAAATTTAAATTCCTATACATGTAAATATATATAATGAGAATTGCACCAACTTGTTGATTTACACTTTTGGGGAACTCTTGATGCTGTGAAGATACTTGCCCGACACAATTGACGTTGGAAGCAGCGGTCAGCAAAGACCAACTGGTTGCGATTGTTAAAACAGAGTCGAGGATTCACTCTCATTCTTAGTCTCCTGGAATGACAGAGAACAATATGGTTATCCTTGTGTCCTATTTTATATTTAGCCTGAGGTTACACCTGTATACAAAATGTTTTCATTGGGAGTGAATGACATCCCCTGTAGTTGAACCTGGTTGTTCTGTGACTGACTGCTTTGATTTGATTGAGTTTTGAGATATTTGCTCCCCTGTTATAAATTTGATGTATAAACTAGCGTTTGTAAGCATTCTTGCTCGCATATCTTTTATTCCTTCTGCTCAATTTTTGGGTCCTTCGAATTTTGATCAATGGCATGTCTTTTTCATGTCAATTAATACATGCAATGTTCTAAAATGTGTAATGCGTGACAATGCGTTCGATCGAGCATCAAGCATTATAAGAATGTGTCTATGCGAAGCATATGCGCTTTTCAATTTTTAATATTGTTTTAAATATTCTAAATTGATAAATAAATAAAATAATGTATTATTTAAAACTTTATACGTATTCTTCAATTTTTTTAAATAAATAAATAAATATTACAAAAAATCATAAATACTACCATTACTTGAATTTTATACATATATTTCAATTTTCTTACAAAAGCATAATACTTAACATTACAAATGCTACAATTATTTTGTGATCAATTCCTAAAATTAGATTAGACAGGAACATATGCTTAAAAAAAATCTGTATATTTTCCAACTTTTTATAGGATTTCAATCCAAGCTCCCCTTCATCTAAGTCATCTTTTGTGTCAATAATGTATTATTATTTTCATAACTCGAGAATTTCTATTACATTTTGTAAATGGTAGGATATCATTATTAACTTCTTCCTTGTCATCACAACCATCAACAATTCAAAATTGTTCATTACTAGCATTACTTGTTAATAAAACTAGAGAAAGACCAGAAAAGGAGGTATGGGCTCGGCGTAGATAATTTACAACTGACAAAAAAATTGTTGTGATTTTTGACTTTTTTAAACGTCAAAACATGTAGATTGTTGTATATAATTCATGGATTAATTTGATATTTGTCGAGCTCAATATGTTTTTTTGTTGTTGTTTAAAGTTGTAAGAATGAATTGCGCTTTGCTAGGCTAATTTTAACACAAATGTGTGCATATTTCGACATTCAAGCATGAATATGCAGGTCAATGAAATGAATTGACCGCATTATCATCCGCATACCCCTTATGCGAGATGTTTCGAAAAAGTATCCAGCATATGCAAAATATACACGCGCATATTAGAACACATCAAGATGCCCCGTGCACATCCGTTGGTTGTTCTAGAATTTAGTTCTTTGCCAGACGGGTTATATTGGTACACCAGCTTTTCATTACAAATTCCAAAACCAACGATTTTACTAGTTTCAATATTTTAGGGTTGTAACTGAATTTAGGGCCAGTTCGACAATTTGACAAGATTTTTGAAAATTCAAAATTGCTTTTGAGATTAAAAAGTTATTTTTGAATATATTTAAATATATTTTTGAAAAGTAGGGGTTTCAGATGAAGTAATTCTAAAATAATTTTCTTCGAAAATTATTATACAAGAAACAAAAATAGTAACCTCATTCAAATGAGAGGTGAAATACTGATTTATACTACATATTTGATGCTTTATTTTACCTTTCCAGGCCGGCAGGTGATCTATTTCTTCCTTTCATACGGTAGAAATTTCTAATTAGTTTTCTAGTAATGATGGGTGTAGACCCGTGAAGCTAAAAGTAATCTTTTCATGTAGAAGCATTCGTTACATATGTACACTCTTGGACTGTTGCTGCCTCAGGAACGAGGGACGCCTTCTTTGCAACCTTTTTTGAGGTATATATTTACATGGAACGATTATGTAATTCAAATGCAGTTTGGATCAGCAAACAANCCCCCCCCCCCCCCCACCACCACCACACACACACAAAGAGACACTTCCAAGGCCAGACCGCAGTACAAAATACCTGCTTTACGAAATTCACATTTGATTAGAAACACGTGAAATAAGAATCTACGACAGATTTACATAACCTTGAACATGTAGGCTAACCTCCCTACCTTCTCCAGTCACTACAGAACAGTAAAAAATTCAAGTTTAACCGTTGCTGTAAGTAAAAGAGTTGGCTCTATGATGCCATCGCTTAGAAAATCCTACTTACATCAATCAGATGTAGAAGATTAGCATCTGATGGAAGTTTTTTCCACTCACTCACAGGAATGCACTAAATGATAGATTTGGTCCGTGAGCAGCAAGTTCCCAGACTTTTGGACATCTGTTAGCATATGGCTACAAGAAAGATCCGTACACCAAGCTGAAAAATTCGTAAACAAACTTCAAATTCATTAATAAGAAGAACAGAAAAGGGAAAGCAACTGCCAGGTTGCAAGGTAGGAAATCAAAACACACACCATAAAAAAGTAAAGAGTGAAATATCAAGCTCCAACTTTGGAGACGTGCTCTAGCAAATCTCCATCTACGTCATTGGTTTCGTCATTCTGTCTTGTATATAAGTAGTCCTAAGAACCCCTTGGATATAACTATATTCAGCTGGCAAAATTTTCAAGTTCCCATAACAGCATTTCCAGTTTTGGGCAATTTCCATTTTAAAATTGAAAACTGGACACATTTATGAAAAATACTCACTTGGTAGAAGATACTTGCAAACATCGGGTGCTCAGATAGAAAGATATCCCCAATTTTACTAGAGCAAAAACTACTTCGTGCCAACAGAGGAAAGCTTATCTGGGTTAGTTTGCATGGAACTTCCTGCCATCGTTGCAGGGGTAAAAGAGCCTGAAGTAGGATTTAATGTCATCATTGGCCTTGAAATTGGAGGCCTCAAGGATGTCATGCCCATAAAGGTTCTTGATACCGAGTTCGAAACAGCCATTCCAACTCTGTTGGTTGGTAAAGACTGTGACATAGGACGAGCTGAGGAAGCAGATATGCCAAGTCGTGTTGCAATAATCTGCGCTCTCTCATGAAGCAGCTTCTGCTTTGACCTATCCAACTGTTCCTTAACCCTCATTGTCACATTTTCCATATCACTAAAGAAAGCAAACTTGGTCTCCAGTTTGTGTAACTGCAAACAAGAGTCTACATTAGTTAACGTGCATGGGGAACATACACACACAGAACATAGAAGAGTTGCACCCATAGAACAACAAATAAGCCAAGCTAAGTTTTAGCAGTGCTCAAGCTCATCTTAAAAGTTTCAAGAGAGCTAGAACGAAGCTAGAACTAATACCAGGAGTCCTGCTCAAGTTGAGAAATAATTTGCAAGCAATCTGGAGCTGAGCTCTAGAACTGATCTCCTTGCTAAAATGATTTTACAAGATAAATACCTTCCCTTCTCAAATGCAGTATTTCCCATGTTCGACAGAAGTCTACCATGATCCAATTTACAACAATGCCAAATTATCAAGCAAGTAAAATATATTACTTACCATAAAACCTGAACACAACTTGCATTTCACACGTATGTTGATTATAAGAATATCAAAGAGTCAAATTCTTAACACTTTAAAGAAAAACTGAAGTAACTAACAACCAGATTATCAACAAAAACAAAAACCTCAAACAAGATTGCGAACTGCAAGTGAAACAAAATTAGCCATTTCAAACCATTCAGCTCCTTTGCAACTCTGCTAACAAGAGATAACAGTAGGCAATGCTTGTTAGCGCAAGAATACCTGCTTTTCTATCAACAATGCAGCAAGCTCACGAATATGATCCTCTTCTTGGTCTGCGAGGAGCTTTGCCTTCAATGCTGCAGCTGATAGAGCAGTTAATGCAGCTTGCTTTAACTTATCCATAGGAAGATTAACTTTGGTCACTTTGTTCTCTTTATTTTCATTATCACACGCCTTTGCTTCTTTCATTGAGGACTCTCTCTTGCCATTACCATGTTCTTTTGCTTCTTTCACAGAAGGCCCTACCTTGTCATTACCGCATTCTTTTGCTTCTTTCACACCTGGTTTAGCAGTACAGGGAAATATCTGATCACAAGTTGCTTGGTGTCACATTCCAACAAATGAACTTGGTGACAAATTTATTTGAAAGTAAAAATGCCAATTATTATACCCCCATTAACTGTATATATTACACCAGGCAAGGATTTCCTTTGTTATACCCAAAAACCCAGTGTGTAGTCTGGACAATGGATCATGATTTAACATGCATTGAAAACATATTTAATGTCCCATAATTTCTAATGCCAATTACTTTCAATTTACATGTTGAGACCCATTTACATCGATTATTCACATTGAAGAAATCACACACCTATCAATAAATATTCTAAGTTTTTGAAATGCACCTGTATTTTCTTGTTTTTCAGTCACTGTATTTGGTTCTACCAATTGTTCGGTTTCTTCCTTTCCAGAGTTCGATAATTTATCTCCATCTTTTGGAGGATCTTTAGACTGAGAAGTCTCCCCGGTGGAAGTTTCATTCCCTGACTCTTTGGCAGCACTGGGAGGAAGCTCAATCATTGATGTTGAAATAGCAGATCCTTCTGCCTTTTTTTGTAACAGTTCATCTGGCAAATCTGGGTTACTTGATTCAATCATTGGGTCAGTTTCGGCTTCCTCTTGATTGATCATTGGTTCAGGGTGTATCCCAGTATCAGAAGATTTGTCTGCGTGTTCATTACTAGGAGAGACCACAAGCTTTTGTTCTTCTGTAGCAGAATTCTTGTTTTCGTTATCATTCTCATCATTCTGGAAGCTGATCTCACCAGCTACTGGTTCATACTTTTCTACTTTCCGCTTTTCAGCATGAAGATCCTCGTCCTTTTGTCCTTCCAGACCAATGGTTTCAGCTGCCGCGCTGCATATAATGTGTTCACATCAGTCATGATATTTTATACTTCGGCAAGAAAAGTGTAAGAAGCTGACAAACCCTTCCGAGTCAACTGAATTCTTATTGTAGTCCGGTGGATCTTCCAATCGGAAACAGTGCCTTGCAGCAAGCTGCTCACTGGTAGAATTTTCAGATAATGATTTTAAAAAGCTACGAACTGATGCAGCAGCTATATTAGGTTCCACCAATCGCGCTAGGAATGCTGCCTAAAAGAGAGAAAATCAACATTTATATGCCAACAGAAAAGCAATCTAAGATTTTTCTATCAATTGTTAGAGGCATCGTAATCAAACTCGGCCCAGTCATTGACCCAGTGAAGACATTGGTTCAACTGGCTAACTGGTCCAATTGGTTCAGTTGTAATTGGTCTGTTAGAGGCAATGTCATAAGAATATTTACTTTAGGGGGTTGTACATTAGATATCAAGCTTAAGAGCTCATCCTGTAGGAATTTATTAACATGCATTGTATTCCATTATTTCCTTGAGCACTTGGAATTGGTTTTCCATACAAAACCAAGAATGAGTAGTCATTGTGCTAGTACCATACAGACATACAAACATCAATAAACAAACTTACCACTGTCATCACTGGATTACCAGCTTCAGCAAACGATTGTCTTTCTGCAGGTGAAGGATGAGAACCCACAGCTTCAAATGCCTCTCTGAGTACTTTTAGTGCACAGCTCTCCCCATCTTCTGGATTAACATCTGATTTATTGTCCTCCTCATCTGGATTTGAAATTTCCATGGGACATGAAGCCTGATTGTCATTCGTGTTGCCTGGATTTCCTGTTTTCTCACCGATGTCTTTATGAGCTGAAGGATCTTCATTTTGGTCTGAGGCTGAAGTATCAGTATTGCTGGAAAGTTGACATCCATTTTCTTTGGGAGTTGCATCAGTTTCATCACCATGATTGAAAAATGCATCCTCAACTGGCATTTGAACAAAGTGCAAAATACATTGAGCTTTTGTCTTTGTTGCTACATGTTCAGCAATTTCGCTCCAGTTATCTCTAAAAATTTCTATGGCTTCAAGGAGCAAAAGAGTTTCCTGATCTGTCCACTTTCCGCCACTTGCACCACCAACTTCAGCAGGCTCCATGAGAATGAAATCAGATGGGGACATATCTGAGTCAAACTTCCCGTTGTTGAAACAGTCAGCACACAAATCAAAATCTGCCTGTGAACAGACTTGATTTAGCAGACAGAAATTTCTTGAAAAAATTAAAAAACAAGAAAGGAAAGAATCAAACCACACAACCATACTTCCATAATTACAATCATAGATCATGTATAAAAAACTTTAGGAGTTACTTCTTATGAGAAACAAACACATTGGTTTTTTGAAAAATAAAAAACATTTGAAGTATCAACTATAGCATTTGTAACTTGTAGTACCAGTCTCTGAGAAGCAACTTTGTTTCAAGTACCATAAAGCAATGGCCCATTTTTAAAATGACTGGACACACTTTCAGGCAACTATTATCTAGAGTCAGTTATAATACAGAAATAAGAAATGGATGCAGATAAACAGCTGTACTGATGCATAATAAGAAAGTGGTACACATCCCTTGAATAGAGCAACCATCAAACAACTTTAATACAATTTTCTCTCATAAGATCGTGCAACACTCTAATTTTGTGAAGGCTTCAACTCCATTTTTCACTTTTCTTTGTGTTCACTAGTTTATGAATTATAATGATACAATTAAACGATGCCAAAATAAAGAGAGCTGCATATCCAAATGACAGAACCTGATGGTTGCACCAGATGAAACTAGCCTATTTACGGTTTCAGACAGTTTCTCCAGAACGATTGAAAAGAAAATGACATCTAGAAATAATGGACATCTCATCTGTAATGAATAATTGCAGGATGTTCTCTGAAAAGCCCAAGCACATTCCTTGATGATGCATTCTTTAGCTGATTAAAGATCTTTCACACAAGGCAAAAGTACTGTATAATACATGAAACCTGCTTCTGGCAGTGGTAGCGTCTGCGAGAGCAATCTGCTGAACAGGAGTTGCAGTGGTACTCAACTGAAGGCTCTTCAGACTTCCCCAATTCTTCGGCAGCAACTGACTCGGGAAACAGTCCAGGTGACATAGCTTGTGTACCCAGGTTAAATCTTGGAACGGGTGGAGTCCGTGATTGCTCTGTTTCAAATCGAAAGAGTTTCTCAACTAAAGAACCTGCTTTTCCTGGTTCATCAGCATCAGCACTGACATTGATGTCAGAATCAGGATCCACTGTATCAGATCCATTGTGTGGGAACGGATGGTAATTAATCAAACCCCAATAATCCAAGAATTCCATCACCTCTTGCCTAGCATCCAATTCTCCAACTGTGAGCTCGGCTAAATCTTTCAACTCTACCTGTGCATTGGGATTGGAATGAAAATTCTTTATGATCAAATTCCGTATCTCTGTGTATATTTCACGAGTCCTACTCTCCGATTTCCCATTAAAGAAAGAGGGGAGCATTCTCTCTTCTAGGGGATGAATTTTTGTCCATGAAAACCATCCTATAACCCATAAAGCAATAGATAAACAGGAGTTGCAGTGTAAGATATATATTATTCCTGTTTGTATGAAAGAGTAACTAAATAATCTAGATTAACAAACAACTACAAAATTCACATCTACGGAGAATAACTTCAATGAATTAAAAGAAATATATAAGGGAATCTTGATTATTATTATTATTTTTAAATGAGTACAATCTCATAGCATTTTCATTTATCTTGACAATTCCACCTATTTAAGAGAAAACTGATAAAATTTGTTCATACCCAAATAGATGAACACTTGAAAGATTACACCTTCGATCGAGAATCTCTTTTGTCATGTCTGTTCTGAAATTGGGCGATGTTTGGAAATTTTCATTTCTGAAGTTTCGACAAGAAATTTCACAATTTCAACTAAGAAAAGGGATGTTATACTATAAATGAAAAGCCCTAAACGAAATTTCCTCTTCTTCTCTAAACAATCCGAAGGCTAGAAAATGAAGCGTTAAGACGAACATTACACTAACAACTATCTCAAAATCACTAAACCTTCACTGCTCAGAAATTTTTTTTTAAAAAAAAGTGCTCTTACGCACTAAATTATGCAACAAAACTCACTAACCGGCATGAATGGGCACCACATGGACATTTGCATCTCTCGATCTAATGGATTCATAATCAGCCTTAATCTTTGCCTCCAAAGCCTCCCAATTTCCGTTCACTTCAATCCGCTCCTCGGTGAAGACCGAGGCCTCTAGGCCAACGCGCTCCGTCAGCTCCACCAACACACCGTTGTTGTTCGGCTGCACCCGCGCCCTGGTGAATGGTCCATTGTGGTGGATCAGAGGAAACGGCACCGGAGTTGGCTTCTCTCGGGTCTGGCGCTTCGAGGAAATGGCCTGAGTACTTAAACCACCGCTAATGTTAATGGAGGCCGATTTCCGCTTGTGGCCACCGCCTCTCCGCCTTGAGGTCGGCTGCTCCGAAGGTGGAGCCTCTGGAGGCTTCGACTGAGTTACGGCGGTGACCGGCGGATGAGTTCCTGTGGAGTCTCTTAGCTTTTCCTCCATCACACTGGTCGTTTGGGACGAACCTTCTTGAGCGGCTAAGGGCGAGATGTCTGCGTTTGTATCTGGATCACTCTAGTTTTATTTATCTGTAACGCGACCCACGCTAAGTTAGTGAGACCGAGTAGTTTTTCATCTTCACCGTTGATAAATGTCTTGTATTTTGACGGTCTTGATGGGAGGTTCAAATAAAGTGACGTACATAGCATAGCAAAATCGAGTTAAGGTAGAGATAGAAGTACCAAAGAGTCAGTAAAAATGGTTCGAGCTTTTTTTTGTTCGAGTTGAGCCGAGTTTTTGTTCGGCCAAAAACTTTAGCCCGACCGCCGACTCGATTTTTTTCTTTCTTTTTAATATTCAAACATAGCTGCTTGTAAACGCAAACAACTATTGTGTCAGAGTTGCCGCAATTTTTTTTTTTTTAACTGGCTGAGTTGGCTCTGCTCGTTCGGACCGAAAATGGCCAGTGACATGGGCCTACCTGTGTGGCTTGAAGAACCACGCGGGCTGACTCAGGTTCAAGCCTTTGCCACAAAATAGGCCCCACTCGAGCTTTTCCGGGCCGAGCTATTGACGGTTCGAGCCGACGAGCCATTTTGCAATCCCTAGGTAGATAAAGCTTTTCACCGAAATCTAAACATAATCGTTTTGAACAAGACTTAGTTCACTTATTTACCTTAAACTCTTGTTTACTTGTAAATAAATTTACTTATATTTCTTAGATAAATTGAAAATCCAGACAGTACAAACTTTTAAGCTCGTATAATTTTTTGCTAGAGTACAACAATTATATGCACATAAGTGGCTATTTATATTACAAATCCAAACAATACAAACTTTTATTTATTCACCATTATTCAACTTTTTTTAATGCTTTCTCCAAGCTCAAAAATATTAAAAAACTCGATAGAAGCTCAAAAATATTAAAAAACTCGATAGAACACATACTTAAACCCTCAACAAATGCAGATATTGCATTTGTTATACATTTCTCTGCCGTGTTGCTAATAAACAGAAACATTTGGTCGGGGACTTTTTCAAATGTCTTATTCTTCATTCAATCCCACATCATCGATGTAAGCAGAGACACTAGGCCTTGGCTCAAATGCTTTTGTTATGCTTCGCCACCTAAACTTCCACGTGATTTAGCTGACATACCGAAGTACCTTCCGCCGAAGCCGTGTAGCATCCGACGTGGAGTAGGATTTATCAGAGACAATCCAACCCACTGAAGCCCATCCATATCGAAGCAACTTATGAAGCTGACCCCTTCAGAATCCCCTTTGCTAAAGACAAATCTGAAATCCAAACGTAACTTCTTTGCCGAAGTGGCGATGTCCAACGAAGTAGATTCCGAAGCCCAACTAAGGCTGGTGACGATCCACGTTTTAAGACCTTGAATTTATGAAATCATTTTAAAATGATTGATTGGACTGTTATAATAAGTAATAATAGCAATCTTGTTTATGGGGCGACTGCTTCCTTTTTGGAACATTTAATGCGCTACAGGCTAGTGGAGTCAAAATTAATACCTAAAATGTGATGCTTCAGTAAAGGAGATGAAGTCACATGTCCTCCCATCCAATGGTTACTATTTCACATGTAATACTATAAATATCTCGCATTTGTATCATTTGGGGGTAATAAAAAAGTATTGAATACAAGCCATATATTCTCTCTCTTTCTATTAATTTTGGGTTTTTAGTGTTTGAGGTGCAATCGTAATTGTGAGTTTGGCTTTTAGTTAGTCATTCATTATCGTGTAATTCATCTCATACATTTCGTCGGAGCCCGAACATTTTTGTTTCATGTTATAAAGCTTCTCCTACGTCCAAACCCAGTTTTATTGTCGATTGACAATCGTTCCACACATGTTGGAATTAGTTTGAAAGAACGCGAGTGAGCCTGATTTTTGTTGTCCACGTCTACAGTGCAAAAAATAGGTCAACAACTTTCACAAAAGATTTCATTTTTTCTGTTCACCATCACTGGTGTAAGAAGATAAATTAGGCCTTGGCGCGAAGTCTTTTACATCAGATTTCTCTTCTTTCTATTCTTTGTCTTCGATTTAAGCAGAGACATTAGGCATTGGCTCGAAGTCTTTTACAAAAGATCACCCTTCTTTTTGTTCGTCATCATTGGTATAAGCAGAGATATTAGGCATTGGCTCAAAGTCTTGTGCAAAAGATTTCTCATTTTTTAGCTTATCATGGTGATAGGTTGTGGCTCCTGATCTTAGCTAAAAATTTGTCGTAAAAGTTCTCTCATATTTTAGTTTATTTTCGAGACAGGCTGTGGCACTAAATCTTGGTTCTCAGTCTTTCACAAAAGAACTCTCGTTTTTTAGCTTATTATCATGTTAGGTTATGGCACTAGGTCTTGGTTCAAATCCTTTCGCAAATGATATCTCGTTTTTTAGTTTATCATCACGATAGGCTGTGGCACTAGGTCTAGGTTCAAACTCTTGAACGAAAGGCTTGTCTTGATTATCTGTCTCAATAGAGGTGTGACAGTCACTCTTTTTACTGGGGTGTGTTTGAGCCACATTATTTTGGAAGAATGTATTCTAGAATAGTAGATTGATAGAGAATTTGTGGTTGAAAAAGAAAGAAAAGTTATTGATGTGATTGAAAATATTATTTTATTGAAAAATGTGTGGTTAAAAATGAGTAGAAGAATGAGAATGAAAACATTAATGTAGAACAAACGGGGGCTAAAAGTATACACATCTGTCTCAATAGAGGTGTGACAGTCACTCTTTTTACTGGGGTGTGTTTGAGCCACATTATTTTGGAAGAATGTATTCTAGAATAGTAGATTGATAGAGAATTTGTGGTTGAAAAAGAAAGAAAAGTTATTGATGTGATTGAAAATATTATTTTATTGAAGAATGTGTGGTTGAAAATGAGTAGAAAAATGAGAATGAAAATTTTAATGTATACCAAACAGGGGCTTGAAACAGATTCAACAGTACTTGTATTGAGAAGACCTTGAATTGCTTCCGGCATGGGCTGATCTTTCATAACCCCTTGACAGTATTCTCGTGGAGCTATTCGTGCATCGATAGTCATTGCCAACTGCAAAAAACAAAGATAAAATCAAGAAATTGTACTTGGATTGAATCAAGAAATTAGTTTGAGGTTTTATGTTTAAAAACAACTACAACTACAAATCAAACCTTAATCTTAATAAATTCAGAATCGTCATAAATCATTTTATATTACTCTATTCGATTCATTGCTAAATGTGTTGAAAAAATATAGACTCGACCAAAGAATACTTGTACTCACTACTGCAAGACAG
This sequence comes from Fraxinus cuspidata, assembly GCA_903798385.1. NCBI lineage: Eukaryota > Viridiplantae > Streptophyta > Magnoliopsida > Lamiales > Oleaceae > Fraxinus > Fraxinus cuspidata. The sequence continues at coordinate 24,815 of CAIGRP010098723.1, forward strand.
AAGAGACCCACTAGAGCGACGATTGGTTTCATCTTTCCCTCTTTCTTTCCCTTTATCTCTTGCTAATACATGGATATTCCTACTTAATACCAAGTCTTTTTATAAATGCTTTGGCAACCAGAATTCAGACACTTTTTATTTATATAGAAAGGAGAAAATGTTATTTGCTACATTAACAGCTTAACATTATTAATAATTTATCTGGATAACTAATGATCTTGCAAAATCAAATTTATTAATATTCTGGGATATTAGATATGTCTGTTTCTGATAAGCAACAGTTATATGGTACCTAATGAAATTTGATAAGACATGATTAATGAAGATTTGCTAGTGCTACTAATGATTCACATGGAATCTGAGAAATACTGCCTTTATAATTTGAATAAGGACATATACTTTGAGATTCTCGAGTTAGTGTTGTGTTTTCCTTAGAGTTCGTTTGACAAAACTTAAGTAAAAATTTGTTTTTGAGATTAAGAAGTTGGTTTTCAAAAGAATTTCAATTGAATAAGGAAAATTGATTTCACGTGCAGATTTTTATGTCTCTGCACAACCGTCAGTATTTTGGCCATAACTTTATCTCTAGTTATTCGATTGAGGCGATTCAAAGTGCGTTGGTAAGCTAACTCAAAGATCTTTGCGATTGGAAATTGATTTTGATAATATTTTGATCATATTTCATTCCTTTTTGAATTCTAATTCCATCTAATCATCTCCTAACAATTTATGTTGAATAGTGTTGATGACAATGCAAGCAATGGGGTGAGGTGGGACACAAGTTTTCTCACTTGAACGCTATCTACGAATAATGAAGGATATTGTTCACTGAAGATGAGGAGAAAGATGGCGATGACGAGGCCGATCGTGAAGGAAGAAGCAACCACCACCACCACGGAAAATTTGGCCTTTCTTGGATGAGCAGCCCCTAGTTCATTCGACACTCTTACACTGCAAGATTTTATATTATACGAACTTAAGATATTTTATGAATAAAAAATTTATCTTACTTTTGACTTCGGAAATTTCAATACTAACCTTACTGCTGCATTCCATCCAAAGGCTACTGTGGTTACCCATAGCACAATGTTCATGCTGTAAAATTTTACATTTTATTTTAGTAATCATAAAAGTGGATTTTTATTTAAATCTTATTTTAAACACACAACAGTATTTATTTCTTCTTTAAAATTCTAATAATCAGACAGTCATCATTAGTAATCTACCATTAAACTTACGTTAATTAGGCCCTGTTTAAAGAATAAGGGAGCTTTCTTATATACAGGGAAAAAAAAATAAAAAATTATTTATTATTAGTAGGACCCTAAACCTTAATCACTACAAACTTTAATAGATACCTCACCTTTCTGCTTTATAAACACGACTTTTGAAAAATTTGTCGAATTGGAAAAAGAATAGTCGATAGAAGATATTTTAATGAATTGGAAACACCTTGCCTGACAATTCCTCATTGAGATTCTCAAGTTAGTGTTGTGTTTTCCTTAGAGTTCGTTTGACAAAACTTTTCTGATTTAAAAAATTGTTGTTGGACAACTTTCATTCTAATGGCTAAAAGAAAGAGAAAAATAAGAAGGTTAGAGCACGAATTAACTAGTGCAGCTATTATTAATTGATAAAGATCGCTACCACGATAATCTTTTTTTTGTGTGTGTCACCACACTTTTCTATATTTTCCCACTCTATTATATACTGATGAATCTGTCCATTTCCTCTAAGTCATTCTTGCTATACTAAGAAATTAAGTTAACATGTTAGGATTAAACGAAAGTAAACGCTTAAACAACTATTTTTGTAGAAGAAGATGAATTGATTTCTTTCACTCCACTTCTTTAAATTTAACACCGGGGTAAATTCAATGCACAAATCTTTCTCCGTAATATTCGGCCAATCTAAAATTTAGTCCTAGTCGTAATTCAATTGCTCGGCTAAGCCAAGACTTCCGTGGACAGTAGCAATTTGGTGGTTTCACAGTCAGAGTTCAATTGCTCGGAGCATGTTTGTGGTGGCTTATGGATTACTTTCTCTCTCATTCTCCTAAGCATGAAATAATCGGACTTCTGTGGACAATAGTGACAAGGTGGTTGGTGAGTCAGGTCAATTTTCCGACAAAAGAAACAATTTAATATTTTGTTGGTTATCTCATTGCTGATATCATTAAGATACTCTTTGGATCCACTGAAGGAATGGATAGATACTCGATAAGGTAAGTTATTTCAGTAGGGCACTTCAAGTTCTTTAAAATTATCTGAAATGAAGTATTAAAATGTCCAATTATTGATCATAAGATAATTGCTGCCTGGATATCCACACTGAGTGGGTTCATTTCTTCCACTACTTGGAAAAAAATTAGAACAATGGATCATAGGCTTGCATTTTATAGTTTCTATCTTCTTCTGGTAATATCTGAATTGTTTCTTCTTTTTGTCTCCAATTGAATGAACATGAAATTTACTTAAAAAACTTCTAATTGGCTGCAGGGTGCTTATGGAATTTGTGCCCAAGAAATGGCTGGAGAAACTCTGATCAGAATGCCTATAGACCGTGATCGTTTCAGTAATCAGGTGCGTAAAATGCGGAATTCAATTTTTCACGAGATTTGATCAGCCTTTGTCTGCTTGAGCTATCTCGTCTAAAAGCTTAACATGCAAGGAATGGATGTTTTACAGCTCCGAAGCATGGATGAGCAAGGAAATGATGTTCATGAAGAGATGCATATACTGCTTGGATGATTTAAAGCAAGGGAATACAATGCCCATTCATTTCACAAGAAGAAAACCCAATTCCTCTCCCCATTTACTCTCAAAACAAAAAGCTGATTCAATTCCCTTTGTATTACAAAAACTTCCAATTCTTCTTGAATATTTCTCTTTTTCTCAAGATTCTCCTCAAGGCAAATCCATGGAGAACACACTAAGAGAATGTGAAACAGAACCCATTAAAGGAGAAACCAAATTCTGTGCTGCATCCTTAGAATCAATGCTTGATGTATACAAAAAATCTTAGGTTCGGAAGGATAAGTCTAGTGGTACATAATTTTTACCTTGTGAGTGTTATGTGAACAATTATGGATAAAAATTATTTACCCGTAACATTTCTCTGCTTGGGATCAAACCAGGGTCCTCACCAGTGTGCCATTTCTTTCCTGCAGATAATTTTGTGTGGGTTCCATCTATTACCACAAATGCTAAAGCTTTTATTTGAGTTTCTGTTCTCTCTCTTTTTTTTTTTTCTTTTTTTTTTATTTAATAAATTTTGGATGTTATGTACTCTTTATTTATCAGTTTGGGAGCCTTGAGTGCACCTATGTTTAAAGGTTCAATTGCAAAGTCGTGAATTTTTTCCCTTTCTTTTTAACCTTACATTTCTATTTTCCTTTCTTTTTAACCTTACATTTCTATTTTCATTGCTTACACCATCCAAAATTTTTTTAACTCTTAGTACGATAATGCTCGAGTTTCATTACGAGTGTGTTTGGTGTATATTAAAATGAAAAAATGCATTTTTTTTGAAGTGATGTGATGGAGAATATGTGGTTGAAAAAGAAGGAAAATTTATTGATATGATGAAAAATATTATTTATTGAAAAATGTGTGTTTGAAAATGAGTAAACGAATGAGAATGAAAAAATTAATATGAATCAAACAGGGGCTAAGGGCCCGTTTGATAAAATTTTCTCTTAAGCTAAAAATTGTTTATTAGATTGAGAAACTGTTATTGAAACTGAGTCCCTATTTGGTGGCCTTTATTTTTAATTTTTTTAAAAAACTATGTTTTAAATAATATTTTTTTAAAAATGTATAATTAAAAAATATGAAACATTTGGGTTTACATGTAGAATTTTTGTAGTGTAAATGTGTTGTTGAAAATGAATATAAGAAAAGTAAAGTAAATTAAATGGAATCAAACAGGGCTTGAATAATTTTCTGGAAGGCTAGAAGAGCTTTAAAGGAAACTAATCTCATTTGGAGATTCTTTTATAAGAAGCAGAAATAAAAGTAAAGATCATGTATCTTAAAAAATGATACATAAAGTTTTTAAAAAGAGTACTAAAGTGATATTTTCCCATTTCATAGTTATTTGTGTAAATTACCTTTAATTTAGCAATTTTGCTGGAAAAAACTATTTGAGTAAGTTATCTTTAATTTAGCAATTCTGCTAGAAAAACAGGTTCAATGATAGGTTTGAAAAACATATACACTTGGCAAGTTTCCATTTGCAGTTAAACAAAAAGCTATCAAATCAGTCTATCAAAAATTGACCTCTCATTGAGTCTGCTCAAGCAACATTATTCTTAATTTAGTCCTAGCTCAACAGGAGATGGACTAGACAAGTTGATCACACTGTTATGAGCTCAAGAACTTTGGAGGCAAAGATGGTGGTGGTGTTAAGCAGCAACTAGTGATAAGTTGGAGGTGGAGATCTTGATTGATTTGAAGTTGAGGTGGTGGTGATGATCGTGGATTTGAAGTGGTAGACAACTTGGGTGGTGTCGACAACAATTGAGTTGTACTTAAAACATATCAATTCAATGGTGTGGAGATGTCATGGTGGTTGTGGATTACATGTGCATATGGTGGTGGTGGATTGTAGGTGCAAATCGATGTGGTAGTGGAGATGGTGGTAGTGATTGTGGATTTGAGATTAAAGTAGTCGTGGGTTGTGAATTTGAGATGGTGACGATGATTTGAATGATGGTGGGGTGTGTGGGGGTGAGATGGAAAATGATTGTAACAAGTTAATTTGATTTTTGTGACAAATAAATAATTTGTAACATATTAAACGTGTAATTTATAACTAAATTTGTAGTTGTGGCCTACAAATTGTGTTTTGTAATTGAGATCTTTCGTGAATTGTAGCTAATATGTGACTATAATAATAAATTATGTGTTATAGTGACACAATCTATTTAATTGAAGTATAGGTCACAAAATGTGACCACCTAATTTTGAAAAAAAAAACATGATTTTAGAACTTGAGAGTATGTGTAAGAGATAGAAAGTTAAGTGAGAGAAAGTAGGAGGTGAGAAAAATAATTATATTTAATAACTAATGATGTAAGGAGGGGAAATGAAATGTGATAGAAACAATTATGCCCCAGTTTGGCCCCCATTATTTTAAATTTATAATTTTTGAAATAATATTTTTAGGAGAATATGTGGTTTAAAAAATTGATTTACGTGTAGTATTACATTATGGAAGATTGTGTGACAAGAGAGAATAATAAATTTTGGAATAATAGGGGCCAAACGGGGGTTATATTTAGTCTATGTTTGATGAGGATTAAAATCAAATTCTTATGAAATATGTAGTTGAAAAGTTGTGAGTCTCATGAAATGTATTATTAAAATTAATTTTTTTAATTTTGATTTTAATTTTAATTTCTACCAAACAATGGCTTAATAACCAAATAATATATACTAGATATGATATTGTTGATCGAAAAAATTATTCTACTTGTACATGTGTTTCTGTACATATAGATTGACATATGCATGCATCTGCCCCTTGATTTGAATTTCAGAATTTCAAATCAACGGACAAATGCTCTTGTCAAACTACATATATAGAATTTCTGTACACGTAATAGAGTTTTCTGATGGTAATATTCTAAAAATAGATTATTTTTCGTGAATTTCATTCACAATAATATCTTTAAAAAATATATATTATGTTATTATGATTTATCACTTGATTTTTGAACTAATTTTATAAGTTAGTTAAATATGAAATTATATACTTAAAGTATATTACTTTAATTTTTTCCCTCTTTTATTTTAAAAAATCCCATTTATAAAATGGGGGTATATTAAGCCGTGTCCGGTGGTCTTTGAAATGAGAATTTGCATTTTACAAATGTAATATAAAAATCACTATTAATTGTTCAAATGCCAGAGCATTTACTATGGGTACAGAAGTCGTTGAAAATGATTTGACTTTAATACCCCAATTTGTCATCCATCATTTATCAAAATACCCTCTCTATTATTAACCCTACACCTTCCCATTTCACCATTTGAAGGGTAGTTTGGGAAGATGGAAGATTCTTCTGCCATCACACCTTCACAAGTCAAAGTTCTTTTCTTGAAAATTTACACAATCTAACATTGATTGATAGAGGGTCCCACTATTACAACAAAATATTTTTTTTTTTTTGGAGAAATCTCATTAATGGTCTGAAAATCTCTAAAAATGAGGTAAAAATGGCCTCCACCAAGTGTATTTTAAGAATTCTACCAAGCGAAATTCATTTGAGTTCCTATAATATTTGGATTATGCTATGTGTACATTGCTATGTACACAATGAAGTCCATAGTGGACAAATGGTGCCGGGCCGGCCCTGAAAATTTTGATGCCTTAGGCGAACAATTATCGTGAGGCCGCTATACATAAATTTTTT
>CAIGRP010098738.1:0-16482 GCA_903798385.1 Fraxinus cuspidata
ACAATTTTTAGGATTTTTTCTGTGATTTTAGAATTTTTCTTTTCTAGGATTTTATTGATTGTAACAAAAAGATAATTACCATAATTACATAGGAGATAAATATCTTATTTGCAATCAAGCCTATGAAAAAAATTATATATAGGGGAGACGGGTCATTCATTTTCAAGGTGTCAAATACTCTCCAAAACAGGCTGCTCACTAGGAAAGTAATCTCCCTTCATATAGCGTTTTAATTATTTTTTATAGTAAAAAAGACCTTAGAATGACCCCGCACCGTAAGGCATGCAAAAAAAACATGGAAAAAGAGACGTCGGGTGACCTCGTAAAGGATAATGTTGAGCCCTCTACCCTAGGGATTGGACTTTTAGGGGTAGGGTTTGACCCGTCCATAGGGGTCGACCTCCGCAACTTGGACACACATAATATTTTGTACAAAACTCGAAATTAAGATCTAATTGAATTGTTTTGTGACTTCTTTTGACATTTGAGCAAGGAATATGAGGTTGGTATGAAGTAATAATTATTGTAAAGTTCTATAAGAGATTGAGATATATTTCTATGCTTTGCATGATCTTTTGAATCTTCTTGTAATTTAATGCATCACTGCATGTTCATATCTTTCATAGAGATATATGAAGGTCAAATGTGGGGTTATATTTAATTCTACTCGAAAGAGATTATTAAACGTATTAGAAATATTGATCTTCATATTCATATATGTGTTGGCAACTAATGGAATTGATATTAAATGGATGAGTGTAGGGGGATTCGAAGTTCTAATGTTTTTTAATTGCTTGAGTTTTATAATCACTTCCCATTAGTTAATTAGTTTAGTTATAACTTCTGGGTTGTTAATATAAAACTCTTTCAAATCTTGCTATTCGATTAAAGTTAAATTTTATTTAAATTAAATAGTTAGTCCTCGAGAAAACGATACTTCATTTATTTTTTATTACTTGACTACGATATTGGGCACTTGTGAAATTTTAGCAACATTTCAAATTTGATTGCTGCGAAAGAATGAACTTTGGGCATATTGCCAAAACAGGAAAAATAAGGAACTTATTTGCCGAGTGTGTGAGGAAATTAGTGAACATTTTTCTTATAAACAGATCTTAAAAGTCAAACAATACACAATTAGAAAGATAATTGAATTTTGAAGTTCAACACAATAAACATCTCCAATTTGAAATTATGTATCAGTGGTTATGTACGTTTGAAGTTGGGAAATCAAAACTTGAAGAGAGGGGTATTTGTTACTTACTGAAATAATTATTGTCAACCTGGGCTCGATGTCAACCACAAAAGGTCTCATTGCATGTCCACATGTCAAAAAATGAATATTTGAGGGGTATTTGTTACTTACTGAAATAATTATTGTCCACCTGGGCTCGACGTCAACCACAAAAGTTCTCATTGCATGTCCACATGTCAAAAAATGAATATTTGCACCTCTGTCCCTAAAGCTTGCCAAACCAAAAATATACCTCAGCCACAGAGGCTCTCTTTATAAAAGGAATGCATACCTTAAATCACTTGACTAATAGACAATTGAAAGCCTTGTCCAAACAGCAAAATTAAAGGCCTTGACTCAGCCTCGAGCATAGATGCCATTTAAGTAAACCCCTTACGCAATCAAAATGGACTTTAGTTCAATAAAATCTTCCATGCACATTGACAAATTACATGACAAGTATTCTGAGAGCACAAACCTTAATGAGAACTTTGAAAATTGGATTTAATCAAAATTTTCAATAATGATGAGAGGATTATGTGGTGTGGTTGAGGAGATGGTTGTTGTACAATCTGTACGAAGAAGAGGTAGTCGTGATTATGTGATATGTACGAAGAAAAGGTGTAGGTATAGGGTGGTGGTTTTGGTGTGGTAGAGGTGGAGGAGATGGTTGGTTAAGGTGATGGTTGACTACCAATATAGAACTCCACGTTGAAGGATAATAATAGGAGGAAAGAGCCTAGAAGAGGATAAAGAACCACCAAAAACCACCAAAAGTGAAGTCACAATTGATGGCACCATAAATCGCCAACCTTGTAGAATCCTTAGTCTGTTCCAAATCTACCCTTTTTCGAATTTGATGAGGTGGTAGGATGGAGATGGTTGTGGTGGCAATGCTCTTTGGTGTGCGGTGGTCGTGTTGGTGGTGGTGGTGGTGGTGGTGATGGTGGTTCATTGGAGGTGGTGGTGGTGGTGGCTGTGCTTGGAGGATGAGGAGGTGGGAGGTGACACTGGCGTTCTCGGTGGTGCTAGCAGTAGTGGAGTGGGGTGGAGGAGAAAAAGATAATTTATGGTCATTTAATTAGGTAATTGTGATTAGTTAATTTGATCATTTGTGAGCTACAAATAAGTTGCGATCAATTAACTTAATAATTTGTGATTGATAAATAAGTTGTACGCATTAATTTGATAATGTGCACCTGAAAAATAATTTTTTATCGATTAATTTGGTCATTTGTAATCGATAAAATTTATAACTTGTGATCGAGAAATATGTCCTAACCCAATAGCCCATGTTTGATTGGCATTATTGAGAAAAAAAAATTTATTTAGTCTAATGATATTTTAGAAAATATGTGATTAAAAAGTAAGAAAAATTTTGAATTTACGTGTAAAATATTTTATTATGTGAATATGAGATTGAAAATGAGTATGAGAATTAAAAAGTTCTATTTAATGGGAGGCGAACAAGGGCTTAATTTGATAATTCTTTATCGATAAATAAATTTTGACCTATAAAATTTGTGATTTGTAAAAGTGAAGTTTTTCGATTATGACTAGTATGTTACTGTGACCATAAACTGTATGTTATTTTGACTTTAACCTATTTAATTAATACTACCCAATTTTTTAAACAATTTCAAAAATTTGTCAAATTTGAAAGTGTATCCTTAAAATTTGGTAGTTATATATATATATATATATATTTGGAGTGGGCTTTGAGCCTAAGATAGCCTAGGTCCAAACGCTAACTTTAGCTCAATCTCAAAGTCTTATAGTTGGGGCAAGAAAAGGCGAGGGAATTTTCCGAGGAACATTATATAAATAAGGTGGTTGTAAAATACATTTTCAAAATTAATATAATAGGTTTATTATTTCAAATTTCAGGTGGCAATTAAATTCTATTAATTAATAAATAATCAAATATATTTTATCAATTAAATATATTAAGGTTTCAATTATATAATTTATGGTTACAGTTACGTACTTATAGGACACTACTTATTTATCGATCACATATTATCAAATTAATTGGTTACAAATTATTTCTCGATTATAAATAGAAAATTTTATAAGTCATAATTTATTTATCGATCACAAATAAAATTTTTTATAGATCACAATTTATTTATCGATCACAAAACACAAATTTATAGGTCACAACTTATTTCACGATTATAAATTATCAAATTAATTTATCACAAGTCATGTGTCAACCACAAATTATTGAATTAATCGATCACAACTTAATAAATTTCGAGTCACAATTTTAAGTTTAGTCATAATCACACATTCTTTTAAGTCACATATTATTTATTGGCCACAAATTAGTCAATTTATTGATTACAATACCCAAATAATTGATCACAAACTCTTCGTCCTACTCCACCGCCACCGATCCTACCTTGCCACCGCCACACCACAGACACCAACACTACCACAACATCGCCACCTTCACCTTCACCTTCACCGCCACCAACACCAACACCAACACCACCACATCTACACCAACACCAATAACAACACCCAAACCACACCCCCGCGCTGCTACGAACCACCAATACCGTCGGGGCTTCTGCGAACTACCAACACCGCTTGTGCACCACCAACACCATCAGCAGCATTGCTCGCGCACTGCAACACCCGTGAATAATGAACAACAGCATGACGACATCCCCTGAACAGATCACACCAACAAAGAAACAAATCGCACTGTTGATGCGCCTATCGTCGATCGTGCACCCATTGTCGCTCACGACAAACGAGGGTGTAGGATATGGGGTTGGGACGGGTGTGTATAGTGTGGGGCAACAAATGAAATAGAAACTAAAGATGAATAGAGATTATGTGGGCGTGGGGTGGGTATGCGTATGGGTGTTGAGTTAAATTAATTTAATTTTATAATATTAAGAAGTTTAAATTATCATTTAATTTTTGAATAAAAAAAATTAAAATCTGATTTTTGAATTGAGAATTTAAAAATCATGGATAGCTGTAACTTCCACAATTTTCTTTGGGGGTAATTAGGCCCAATACTCTCCAAAACTAACAAATTAGAATAATATTCCTAAAACTAATTAAAACTTTTACCCTTGTAATTAATACACTCAAAACCTTCCCAAACCTCAAAACTTTAGAAAGCCCCAAATTAGAACCCAGAAGTCCGATCAAAACTCCCACCACTAGAATTTTTAATTTTGGTTCATCGCCATCTCTATTGCTTGATTTGGTTCATCTCCATCGTTTGTTCTTGCACTCATTTTCCTTGTCATCGTAGGAGCAGTGGCTGCCAATTCCTTGTCGAGCAGCTCTCAACTTTCAGTACCTAAATCATCTTTACTGAAAGTTGTACCGTTGTCGAACGAAAGTAAGACCTCCTGACCGCACACCCCAAAATCCTCATCAGTGTCTGCACCTAAATCATCATTCCAATACTAGCACGGAAATCCTCGGCCCCAAATCCTCAAGCCCTGCTACTTCTCCTCCTACCAACTCATCCACTCCAGCAGAGTCCCCTGAGGATGAGTCTTAATCTCCACCTGCCTCCAGTAGCGAAGCTGGTTCTTCTACACCTACCACCACCAACTCTAGTATTCCTGATGCTTTGAGACTCACTGCCATGATTGTAGAGGAGATGTCATTGTTGCGATAATGGAGCAATTGCTGTGTGAGATCTTGGAATAATGGTTCTGTGAGAGTTGTGTTTTTCAAAACACATTTAAAAAGAATGCTATTTGTGCTAATTGTTTTGATGCTTATTTGGATAATACTTCCTAGTTGGCATCCATTTATTGATAGCTTGGCATGTACAAGGATTGTGCTAGTTGAAGTTCGATGAGCCGTTAGATATAATCAAGGGCTGAGATTTATTCTTGGAATTATAACGTTCCTGATTTTTTGGTCATATGACCCTCCAGACTCTTCTAGACAAAAAGGTTTTTTTTCTCTCTTTTGCTTCTTCGTTTTGAGGCTGTGAATCTTCTTCTTGTTTTTGAGTTCTCCGTAATTGATCCTGTGGAGAGTAATATGGTTTTTATATAATTAGGCCTGAAAGAGTGGTTGATTCGTGTAGCTTATCTCATTTTAGTGGTTAGTTGGACCTGTGTGTTCACTATCTAGTTTTAGGAGATTGATTCGATCTGTGATTAAAACTCGATCAAAGCAGTTTGATGTAATCTCTCTCTTGGAAGGTAGAATGTTGCACTAGTGAACGTGTTGTCCCTGAGCCCCCAGATTAGTCCGATGCCTGAACTGGGTCAACATTTCTTGGTGTTTCTTTGTTCGATTTTTATGATTTTTGCTTGTGGTGGTTTTATATTTTTACTTAGACAAAAAATTTCTACTAAAAAAATCCCAACAAAACTAGTATCAGAGTCATCAAGGTCTCTGGGTTTGTGTTTTCTTTCACAAAATATTCTTTTCTTGGGTATATTGATTACATATCTATATAGATCTTTAAAGATCTAAACAGATGTATATTAACTTTGGGTATCTTGGATCTAACTTTGATAAACACTGACTGATTTACGGGTTCCTTAAGTGAGACTATTGGTTTGATCGAAGGCTCTGACTGTTGGCTCGATTGAGGACTTTGCGATAATAATACTATTTTTCAACAATATTTATTAGATCTTTCCAAATCGTTCTTTAAATTTGGTTTGGTGATTTCTATAACATATGCATGATAGGATATATGTTTTAAATTCATTTGATTAATTGAATTTCTGATATACATATATTGGATCACATATCTGTAATTTGTTTGAGCTTCTATCCATACCTTCACATATTCGACTGAGGTTCTTTATACTTGTTGAACTGGTAAAATATTTGTTTTACTTTACTTCAATTTCTGGATAACCTGACTCTGTGGTTTCATTGTACTGATTATCTAAAAATTGTTTTTTTTAAATCTTTTCTGCTAAGTTCACAAGTACAATCCACCATTTTACATAATCCATAATGGGTTCGAAGGTCGAATTATCACAATTCGATGGCATGGGGGATTACTCGATTTGGAAGCAGAAACTGAGGGCCGGAATCTGCAACTTAAGTGATTTTCTTTTCAAAACTAAAAATCACTTATGTCCACGAGCAAGTCTCAACCCTTTACAGAATCCGTGGTGGGTTCGAAGGTCGAATTATCACAATTCGATGAAAAGGGAAATGATTCTATATGAAAGCAAAAAATGCGGGTCATTCTGGTCCAACAAAGGGTTGTAAAGGCCCTTGATAATCCTGAAATTTTTTCTTAAGAGTTAAAAGCAAAACCTACTGAAATTGAAGAGATGAATGAAATTGCCTATAGTTCTATAATTTTGCATTTATCTAATAACATTTTTAGACAACTTGATAATGCTAAAATTGCTAGAACTCTATGGACTCCTTTAGATGTCCTATTTTTAACTAAGACTCTGCCTAACAAAATATGTGTTAAAGAAGTTGTTTAATATAATTGTAAAGAGCCTGGCACACAATGATAAAAAATTTGAGGATGAGGACTTGACGGTTATATTACTGAACTCTTTACCTGATATCTTATAAAATATGGTAGGGATACACTTACACAAGCAATTGTGATAGAAGCATTGAGGTCAAGAGAGTTAGAGGTAAGGAGAGAAAATAGAACCAACTTAAGAGAAGAAAACCTATTTGTAAGAGGAAGAACTGAAAATAAATAATTTAACTTTTAGAGTAAGAAGGGAAGAGGGAAATCTAAAGCAAGATCTAAGTCAAAAGATAGAAGTAATAAGAAATGTTATAACTGTAGGAAGTTGAGACATTCTAAAAGGGATTGCTTTGACTAGAAAAAGAAACAAAAAGACCTCAACAATAATGATCTAAGTAATGCTACCATAGTATCTAAATTGGATAGCCTAAATGTACTGAATGTGTCAAGTGAAGGGCCTGGTAAAGACTGGATCCTGGACATAGGGTGCACTTTTCATATGTGCCCTGAGAGGTCATGGTTTAATAATTACAAAGAAATAGAACCAAGAAAGATATATATGAGAGACAATAATTCCGATACTATGATTGGGACCGGTGACATACCATCAAAATGTATGATGGCATTGTTAGGCCAATCAAGAATGTGAGCTATGTTCTAAATTTGAAACGAAACATTATTTCCTTATGGACTCTTGAAGATGAGGGATATACCTTTAAATCTGGTAATAAAATTCTGAAAATTATGAAGGGCTCTCTAATTGTAATGAAAGGACTTTAAATAAATGGTATATACTATCTTGAAAGCAAAACTGTAACTGCACCTGATTCCAGTCTACTTACTGTTAATAATGACAAATCTGAACTTTGGCACAACAAAATGGGTCATATTGGTATTAAAGGGTTAAAATCTTTAAGTAACCAAAAATTACTTGGAAAAGATGATATTAAGACATTGAATTTATGTGGGACTTGTGTATTTGGTAAGTCCCACAATGTGAGTTTTGAAACTAGCTCACATAGAGCTAATATACCCTTAGACTATGTACATGCTAATCTATGGGGTCTTAAGAAGCATCACACATTTGGTAGAAGTAAATATTTCTTATCCCTTGCGGATGATTGTTCTATAAAGGTTTGGATTTATCCTTTAAAGACTAAATCTGAAACATTTTAGAAGTTTAGAACTTGACTCAAATCTATAGAGAATTAGTTAGAGAGAAAATTAAAAACATTAAGAACTAATAATGGGATTGAGTTCTAAAATTTTAAGTTTGACAACTTCTGCAACCAAAAAAGGATAATGAAGCATAGAACTGTAAAACACACACCCGAGCAAAATGTGATTTCTGAGAGAATGGACATGACTATAATGAACAAAGTCATGTGTATGCTTATTAGCTCTAGGTTAGCCAAAGGTTTTTGGGCTGAAGCTGCCTACACTGCAGCCTACTTGATCAACAGGTCTCCTTCTAGTAGTATAGGCTTTAAAACTCCACAAGAAATGTGGACAGGGAAGCCTCTAAATTTAACTCACATAAGAGTTTTTGGATGTGTTGCATATGCACATCATTTAGAAGGAAAACTAGAGTCAATGGCTATTAAGTTTGTGATGCTAGGCTATCAAAAATGAGTGAAAGGATACAAGTTATGGTTTTGTATAGTCAGAGTGATTTGATGTAATCTATCTCTCTCTTTGAAGCTAAAATATTGCACTAGTGGAACGGACTGTCCCTGAGCCCTCGAGATTAGGCCGATTGGCTTAACAGGGTCAACATTTTTTGGTGTTTCTTTGTTCCTTTTTTACGATTTTTGCTTGTGGTGGTTTTATATTTTTACTTTGACAAACGATTTCTACTCAAAAATCCCAACAGGTTCATCCTGCTTTTTGCATCATAGTATTATAATGGTTACATAATATGTTTAGTGGATTTGATACTCAACATGTTTTTTTTTCTTTTTCTTAGATTAGAAAAATTATTAAAATGATTTCATAGATTCTGCATTCCCTTGAAAAGAGATCAATATTAGACATTTTACGTCTCGTCTTTTTGGTTGAGTGTATTTTATGCTTGATCTTAAGTATTCAATTTCCCATGAATGGTATATGATCAGTTCCCTTTGTGTTTGTCCTTCTATATCTATTGTACTATTCACAATCCCCAACTCTATGACTAAATGTTTTCAAATCTCCACATAATGTGTTTCTCACTATAGAATAGAACAAGTGGCAATGCTTTTTCATGTGGAAACTGAGAAGCTTTAAGAGATCTTGTAGGTTTTCTAATATATGAAGATTTTTACAATTAGAGGGAGCTTGCACTCACATTTTCAGCAGTCTTTTGGGCTTGGTTGGCTTTTTGACGATGAAAACATTTCTGCTTGCTTCTTGATATTTTTTTAAAAATATGTAAAGATGCTCAATGAAAAAGATAAATGCTATAGAATAATAATACATTTTGTATATTGTCTAGAACTTCATTTGGAATTTATTGTTGTTCCCATCACAAGTCTAAAATATTGATGAAAGTGAGGATCTACAGGTGTTAGTGATCATATCTCGACCTTCAATCAAAGTGTAAGTTATTTATTCCCAGATCGCTATCAATGCATTTTACTTGTTTTTTTTTTTTTTTTGGGTATTTGGCATAAGTGTACTTGCTCATTGTTTCCAGGTTCATATATGATGATTGGCGCATGCCACATACTGAAACCAAATTAAAGTTCTCTATTTTTTGGGATGAATACCAGACACAACTGGTGAAAGATGAGCTTTATCAATTAGAAGGTCGATTTACTATGGTGCCGAAATAATGCCATACCCACATGAACTAATTGTGGTGATTGTCCTTTAATGGAATTGTTTGTTTCTTTTCTCAAAAACTAATTGTAGTGATTGTTTCTTGTATATTATTTTTCAAGAGTTATTTAAAGTATTGTAGGAATGTTATTTTGAGATGTTAGGTTAATACTAATTACACGATTATTGTGAATTATTGATACCAACACAATTTTCCATTTTTTTTTTTTTTGAATTTCTATTGTTATTCCTCTTCCAACGAAACTCTAAGTATGGACAAGTGGCAGCTATACAGCAAGTGAACCAAGGCCCGCACTCCACGTCAATTTGTCCATGCGGCAATTTGGTTGAACCCCCATGGGGAGCTGAGCCCTCTTGGTTGAGGAGAGATAGGTAGATGCGTTTTAAAGAAGATCTTCATACAAGATCTTGTATCAAGTAAATGATGTGACGACTCATTGAATATGCGATTCTACTCAATCAAACAAGTCAAGTGTAGTCATACATGTCAGGTCTAGGGCTGCCAAGCTGTCACAACATTAAATGCAGCATGGCCTAAGAATGATTGATTGATATCTATTACAAAAGGCCCCAACCGCTAGGATGAGGCCATGTATCTCTTTATCCAACAACTCTTACTCATCATTTTCTATTATAAAAGTTCACACTTAGTGTCATTTCAAAGTAATGCAAGTTTAAACTCTCAACCAACAACTTTGCTCTCTTATTATTATCGATATACACCCCAAGGCCGACTCCCTTTTTACATTGGAGACTTGCGTCTAAAGTCTTCCTACACCAATACATTTACTTTTTCTACTGACTTGACCATCGGAGTGCACACTGATAACTACACCCCTGTTGGAGGAAGCCACGTGTGGTTTACGGTTTGTCCAAGTGTGTTGGAACTAGGCTTGCGTGGACGTGAGAAACATTGGAATCCGTTGGTCACATTAGATGTATATTTTTTGGGGTCAACATCTGTCCTTTTTTCTTTTTAGTTTTTGTCACTTTTTTGAATTTTGGTCACTTTTTTAACTTTTAGCGCTTTTAACTTATAGGTTGTTGTGTTCTTAAAATGATGCTACGTCTAATTTTTAAGAAATAGAAGTGAAACATAATCACAAGAGATAATATATAAAAGAAAATTAACTATCTGTGGATCCAATTTTAGGTTTTGATTGGCGTTTCTCATCTTCTTAAGTGTTTGTTGCTTTTTTAAATTTTTTTAACTTTTTAAAAATTTTATCAGCTTCTTGAATTTTTTTCACTTTTTAAAATTTCTGTCACTTCCAACTTATACGGTGTTGTGTTCTTAATATGAAATTATATTTTATGTTTAGTTAATACAAGTGAAGTGTAAGCACAATAAGACAATATGTAAAAGAAAACCAGCCACTCCCTGATCTATTCTATGATTCTTTTTTTTTTTTTCACTTTTTTTGCGTGTTTTCACTCTTTTTTGATATCATCACTTTTAATAAAAAAAAAATGAATGTCACCTTTTTATTTCTACATGTTTGTCATTTTTTTAATAAACAATTTCACTTTTAGCAAAACAATATCACATTTTTATTAAAAAGTGACACTTAGCTTCATACTGTATTTTTTATTACCAAAATATTTTTCATATGACTTTTTATAAAAACTCTTAATCCCTGTTTGACAATCATTAATCGTGGAAAAAAGTTTTGAGTCATGTTTTTTAAAATAATGTGTGGTTAATAAACATGAAAAAATTTTGAATTTACATTCAAAATATTTTATTATTTGAATGTGTGGCACGTACAAAACAAAAATTTGAAAATAATGGTAGTGGGGCATAATTTCAAGGGTATTTTGGTGAGTTGCCCATTTTCATTTTCCTTTTACACACAAATAATTTATAGCTAAGGGCTTGTTTGATCCCCATTTTTGTCAAAAAAAAAAAAGTTAAATAGTGTAATGATAGGAAATGTGTGTTTAAAAAATAAGGAAAAGTTTTGAGTTTATGTATAATATTATTTTATTGAAAAATGTGATTAAAATTGTGTCAAACACCGTTCAAAAATTTTTTTTCCAAAAAAAAGGGATGAAACAAGGGCTAAATTAAAGACTCTTCCAGGAGAATTATGCCCTTGTAATTCACTCATATTATACCCTAAAAACAATCTTTATCTGTTGATTTGTGTTGGAATTTTATTGAATTTAGAATCCTTGGCCTCCAACGGAAACAAGAACATCAACTCCAACCTGGTTCGAACTTTCTTCAACCTCTTTTTTTTTTTTTTAATTTATATTTCTTACATGATCATTTACGTTTCTTTATTCTGATTATTGATTTGGGTCGGCTTTAATTCCTTAATATTGATGTTTTATTCTCCAGAATTGTGATATTTTTTACCTCAATTTTGTTTCTCTAATTTTCAGTTTTATTTTTATTTTTATTTTATTTGGTTGGTAAAATTCCATTCGGTGTTCTTATTAACTTTCAACCATCCTCAATTTTGCAAATTCTTGGTGATCGATGTCATTTACGTGGTGTTTATTGGTATCTGTTCACGTCATTGAATTATTCATTTGCGTGATTGCAATTGGGTATATAACTCATTTGTGTGATTGCAATTGTTAATCCACAACTTGGATTTCACATAATTGTTAATCCAGTGTGATTTGGTTCATCTTTTGCAATCAAACATGCACTTGTAGACTTGTTGTAACTTAGCCATGTTAGCTCTCATTTTCTAAAACACATTTTTAACTGTACATTTAATGGGCCCCAACTTGATATAAGAAGTAAAGATTCAGCTGGAATGTAATGAAGCAAATGAAGGAAGAAGAAGAATTATGGGTCATGGGAAAGTTGTTTCCTTTTCATTCCATGAAAAATTGAATACAAATACATTAATGAGAGTTACATATATATACACAGAAAAAATAACAAACTCCTAACAAAATACTTAGCTAGCAACCAGCTGCACATGCCATCGTCTCCTACAATATAACCACTAACTAATTTCCATTACTTTACACGAAAGGAAATGTTTAGCCATTTTCCAATTTCCGTTTTGTTCTTGCATCCGCTGCAGCATGAACCACCTCTTGATCACCATTGCTTGATACTTCATGCTACAATTCCCCCTCCACAAGATGGAGAATAGAGGTTAACTATTCCCAGCTTGGAGAGGTGAATGTTGAAAATGCAAGAGGACAATGCCTTTGTAAAAATGTCAGCCAATTGGAATTGAGTACTAATATAAGCCAACTAATATAAGCCGTGCAAATGCTTTCGTCCTGTATTTTGTCACGGATTAGGTGACAATCGAGTTCGATGTGTTTGGTGCGCTCATGAAAAACTGGATTCACAGCAATATGTAAGGCTGCTTGGTTGTCACAATGAAGTACTGCAGCTTGTGGGTGAACAATTTGAAGATCTGATAGAATATACCTCAGCCAAGTGAGCTCAGAACATGCGGCTACCGTTGCTCGATATTCAGCCTCGGCTGAGGATCTAGAAACAATTGTCTGCTTCTTTGATTCCATGATATGAGAGAGTCTCCTAAGAAAACACCGTAACCTGTCAATGATCTTCTAGTGTCAGGGCATGATGCCCAATCAGAATTGCAGTATGCTGTTAATTGTAATAGGATGAAGCAGGAAAGAATAGGCCTTGACCAGGAGCCGCTTTGATGTACTTCAAGACTTTGTGTGCTGCTGCCAAATGAATGTCAGTGGGATTAGCCATGAATTAGCTCAAGTTCTGAACACTATAACATATATCCGGTCTTGTGATTGTAAGATAAAGAAGTCTGCCAATCAACCTCTTATAAATGCTTGGATCCTTCGAGGGTTGTCCTGTCTCTTTGCTGAGCTTCAGATTATGATCCATAGGGATTTTTGTTGGTTTGGAGCCAAGGGTTCCTAAGTTGACTAAAATGTCCAAGGCATATTTCCTTTGACAAATTTGTATGTCCTTGGTTGTCCTAGCAACTTCAATCCCTAAGAAGTACCTTAGATTACCTAGGTCTTTAATCTTGAATTTCTGGTTCAAGAAGTGCATGAGTTCAAGGATAGATTCTTCACAGTTGGAGGCAAGTATAATATCATCAACGTAAACTAGTAGTGCTATAAAAAGATCTCCGTTCTGTAGTCAGTCTTGGATTGTATGAAACCAAAATCAATAAGAGAGGTAGAAAACTTAAGAGTACCATTGTCTTGAGGCCTGCTTAAGCCTGTACAAACTCTTGAGAAGTTTGCATACTTGTTGCGGTCCCCCTTTATTGTAACCTGGTGGTTTATGCATATAAATTTCTTCATTTAAATCTCCATGAAGGAACACATTATTAACATCAAATATTCGCAAGAACCAGCCTTTAATTGTTGCTATGGACAGTAAGCATCTTATTGTAACTAGTTTGGCAACTGAAGAAAAGGTGTCGTGGTAGTCTACCCCCTCTTGTTGTGTATAACCCTTAGCCATTGGCCGTGCCTTGTACCTTTCTATGGTGCCATCTGAATGATACTTAATCTTCTAAATGTATTTACAATCAACATCATTCTTCCCAGTAGATCTGTCATAACCCAAGTATTGTTCTGCTCCAAGGCAAGTAATTCTGATTGCATTGCTTTGCACCAGTTTGGATCTTGCACAGCTTGCTTATAGGTGCTAGGCTCAGGTTGATTACAAATGGAGGAGGAGAAAGCCTTAAACTGAGTTGACAAAATCTTATAAGACAGGAAGTGGGTTAAAGGGAAATATGTACCTGAGGGAGGAACATGTGCCTTGTCCGTTGATTGAGCTGGGGAAGTAGATTTTGCCGATGAACAATGAAAATCTTGTAGGTATTCTGGAGCTCTCTTTTCTCTGGTAGATCTACGAAGGGATAAGCTGGGAGGTTGGTCATTTGAATTTGATTGTTCAGAGGGGTTGATCTGCATGTGTGGTGAAGGTACTATAGGTTCTGAACATTGTGAGCTATCAGGAATGGATGGGGTTCTGTCATAGGATATAGATGGAATATTGGACTCATTTTGGTATGGTGGGTGAGTATTTGAGGGAATTCTTTAAGCATTATTGGGATGAGTAGATGTAGAATATGTTGTTCCTATGGTGGAAGGAGGAAAATTATTGTTAGAAGCCTGAGGAGATGGTGCAATTAAATCAGTTTCAAAAGGAAAAATAGTCTCAAAGAACACAACATCTCTTGATAGGAAAATGGATTGACTATCAAAATCAAGTAATTTGTATCCTTTAACCCCGAAGGGATACCCAAGAAAAACACATTTTCTGCCTTTAGGGTCAAACTTTCTTCTACGATGGCTCAAGGTGAAAGCAAAACATAGACATCCAAAAACTTTCATGTGTTTATAGGAGGGTTTAGTTTTGAAAAGGATTTCATAGGAGTTTTATTGTCAAGTAAAGGGGTAGGTGTTCTGTTGATCAAATAGGTTGCGGTCAAAATGCAATCATTCCAATACTTGAGGGAGAGGTTGGATTGAATTTTCAAAGCTCTAGCTACATTCAGCAGATGCTGATGTTTTCTTTCCACTATCCCGTTTTGTTGTGGTGTCTCGACACAAGTTCTTTGGTGAATGATTCCCTTTTTATTGAAAAAGTCAATCGTTTGAAATTATACACCGTTGTCACTCCTTAAGGTCTTAATTCTGGTCCCAAACTGATTTTCAACAAGATTATAGAAAGACTCAATGCATTGTCTAACTTCAGATTTGTGTTTGAGTAAGTAAATCCAAGTGCTTCTTGAAAGATCATCAACAATTGTCAAAAAATATTTGGAACCATCATAAGCCATGGTAGAACATGGCCCCTAAATGTCGCAATAAACAAGTTCAAAAAGATGAGAAGATTTATGTTTGCTAGAAGGAAAAGGGAGGCGATGATGCTTAGCTAAATGACAAACAGAACATGGAATGTCATCACTATGGATATCGTCATCCTTTACAATGTGATCATTAATGAGTTTGAGTCTGGAATAAGAAATGTGTCCTAAACGATAGTGCCAGAGGTTGGTCCTATGAACGTTGTTAACAAAAACAGTAGAGGCAAATGGATCTTTATTCATCAGCATGGCTAGTTTATCTGCAAGGCTTGAAGGAAGAGTAGCTTTGTTCACAAGATGACAAAGGCCATTTCTAACTTCACCCAGCCCAATCGTCGTCCAAGTGATAAGGTCCTGTATAAAGCAAAAATCAGGAAAGCAAACAAGACAGCAGATAAGTTTTTTTGTTAATTTTCTGGCTAATAATAAGTTGAAGGAAAAAGAAGGCACACATAAGACATCTTTTAGCACCAAAGTTTCAGTAATGCGAACTATACCAACATGTGTTACTGGAACTTCATTACCATTAGGGAGTTTAACTGAATAAGAAACACGAGCTGTTATAGTGGTGAAAAGGGATATGCAACAGATCATGTGATCTGTTGCACCTGTATCAATTACCCAGGGCACATCATCAATGTCATAAGGTTTTCTTGTGTAGGTGGAGAGACAGTAAGATATACCAGACATCCTTGATGCATTCTGATGAGTAGTGGCTGGTTTAAAGACTGCTTGGGCCTAGTTTACAGAGTGCACGGTGGATGTGGCTTCTTTTTGCTGCAATAATCCAAGTAGTTGTTGATACTGACTCTTAGTTAGGATGGCCTTTTCATCATTGTCATCTTCTTGATCATTGCACACAGCATTTGCAAAGGACGAATTGGTTTTAGCTTTGTTGTATAGCTTGTGACCAGGAGGGTATCCATGAAGTTTATAACACTTTCCAACAATATGGCCAGTCATGTTGCAGTGAGTACAAATTGGTGGTTCTACATTGCCCGCGTTAAAGCAATTTTTAAGAGGGTGCCCAGAAACCTTGCAATAAGAGCAGTAAGGTCTGGTTCTGCTGTAACTTTGAGTTGATTTAGTGTTGGATTTGGGATTAAAGGAGAATTTTCGAGTAGCAAGAGCCATAGATTCAGATGTGGGGCTGTTGTAGGTCATTTGATGCTGTCTTTCTTGTT
>CAIGRP010098745.1:0-10200 GCA_903798385.1 Fraxinus cuspidata
TGACCACTTCACCATCGGATACCACTTTTCGGTCGACTAAAATATTGACTTGACCATCGAAGTGCTCGTGGCCGCTCCCACCCCCACCGGAAAAGGCCACGAGTGACTAACGGTGTGCTACTATGCGTAGGAAGGAGCTTACGTGGAATCTCGTTCTGTTGGCCACGTGTCTGAGCCATTTTCCGAGGTCAACAACATCAATTCGGGAACTCATGAACTAAATGAAAGAATTTAGAGACAATTATAAATGAACAACTAATTTATTAATAAAACTTATACTACAAGTATATTAGGGGCACCCATTTTTCAAAAAACTCATTTTTAACCACATTCTTCGATAAAATAATTTGATACTCTAATTCTCAAGTATGTATAATATTTGTCGCAAAATTGATTTGTGGAATCTGGGCTCAGTTTAGACTTACCAATCGATATCAAAAATCAATTAAAACTTCGATCCACAAGTTGCTTTCTTTCTTTTTCACTCACAAACGAATAAGGTTATGGTCATGATTTTGTAGGCACAAAGGGAAGTAGAAAAACAAATGAAAGAGGTAGATAGAAGACCAAAAATGGAGGAGGAAGCCACAGGTTTTTGGAAGCAATGAAGGCAGCCGTTTTTCACTCAATAGGGCAGCCTCAATTTCTCTCTTACACAAATCACATGTTCCAAATGATCAATATGGAGGTTATATATAGTGTAAGTTATATCATTAATTGGACCAAGACATCCTAAAAGTGAATTTGTGTCAAGGCAAAATTAACAAACTAAGCTGCTACTAGTAGTCCACTTTACTTTTGGGCCGAGCATATAAATTTATTGTATTGATAATTATTTCATTTGTCGGTTGAAGCCTTCTAAATTGTTTAACATCATTGCTCGAAATTTATTAGATATCAAAACCCAACAACATTCATGTTGCTTGGCTTTAACTTAAAAGTACATTTATAAACTTAATTGTTGCATAAAAACGCATTTTAATACTATAATCTGGCATACATTGTCCCTTCTTTTGTACAAAAGCCACTGTCTAAATCAATCAAAACAAAAACGACACTAATATTCTAAGAATTAAAAACAGAAATTCGTTCTACTAGACAACCTTAAGTTCTAATTTTTCTTATTGGTATCAGCAATTGACAAGAGAGTACCAGCAAATTTACTCATTTCAGTATTAAACTGAGAAACTTCAGGCAATGATTCCCCAAATTCATTCAGCCCATCAACGCAATCTGTATATCCAATGGTAGACAAGTAAGTTTTCAATGAACTCATAGGGTCTCCATTTTTGACATATCCTAAGCATTCTTTGCTGTTATCAATGATGTTTTGATAAGCATCCTTGCATGTTTGTTCGATGGATTCCTTTGACTGTGGCCTCAAAGTGGAAGACAGCTTTTTGGGAATTCCATCTACTACTGTTTTTGCAACGTTTGCCTTCTGTAACGTTGCCTCAAGTGCATTTGTCATTGCTTCTGGCCAGGTTTTGGCGCCTTTAACGAGGGCGACACATAGTGCTTTGTCATCAGCCAAGGCACAGGGGTTTGTGGCCTGGCTGTTGGTGGTGGCAGCGAAGAGGACGACTGTCGTGGCTACAAGAGCCACCGAGAAAGAAATGTTATTATTCAATGCCATTTCTAGCTTTCGTATATGAATGTTTTTTCTCTCTCTTTGCTTTCGCCCCTTCAATGCCTGTATGCAATAACAATCTGGTTTATGATGTTCCGAGTATGTTGTTCTATATATATATACGTGATGGCATTATTTTCTCATCTTGTTTTTTCGTTTCCTAAAATAGTTGTGGACATGTTTGTGTGGTTTTGATTAAGTATGTAGTAAATTTTAGTTGTGTACAGCCTTGAAACTCGAATAGCCACTCTTATGTATTCTTGGTGTTGGTTAATTGATTTAATCAAGGAGAAAAATATTTTTTCTTTGAAGATTAAACCAAAATGAATAATAGATCTTAGATCATCTTGATGTCATTGGATTAGTTATTAAAATCATCACACACAAGGATAAGATTGTAACCTTGAAGGAGTTTTAATGGCTTTCCAACTTTCTAGTCAAAACTTCCTTCTTTAGATTTTCTCCCTTGTTCTCCATCTTTAGGTACCTCACTTTTGGGAAAATGAGAAAAAAATGACTAAGCGTAATCTTGAGAAAATGTGCCCACAAAGAGCATATTTATAATATTCAATTAGGATTCCATAATTACACTAATTTCCTTGGACGTTATAGTAGTAGGCCAATTAAGTCTCACACGTATATTAGAGTCAAGAGAGGGACCTAATCAGACTCACAAGACCCAATCTCTAATAGATGTTTTCTAATTGTGTCAACTCTTGACCAATTAAAATACATCTATTAAACCCGACTTATTCTATCAAAAAGTTGAAATTGCACTCCCAAGTTAAGTGATAATTATGGAAGCAAATTATGATTCAATAATAATATCCTCCGATCATCATTCTACAAGTCAACTCCCATTTGACTGTCAATATGTTGAAATTAGTAAAATGACTGTTTTTCTCTTTCAACATGTATTACCCTCAAAATCTTATTTTCATAAGGGAAATCTATTGTGAACAAATCACAACATAGAGTCCTGCAATCCCATCGTCGGGCTATTGAGCTCAGGTTCAAATGCTTATAGAATTCCATTATTGTAAGTACATAATCTATAACCATTTCCCCCAATTCCCAAACCATCGAGATCAATCTTCTAATTAAGACACCACTCATTGGTACCTCAAAAAATTTGAACAAGCGATTAAAGATATATTAATTACTCATGATTTAGGAAACCCGTTCGATGATCGAGTAAACTCTCATTCACAGCTGTCACAAATGAGTCATCTACTCGATCCCGTTTAGTGTACATCAAACACATCATTGTTCTTCGTTCCAAGATATAGACAAATCTCTATAAGAACAATTCAATGTTATCAACACAAAGCGTCCAACTTTATGTACCGATTAAATGCCTGTTGGTATAAAGTCAAAATGAGCTTTTGAGATTCAAAAGCAGTTTGTGAACTCATTTGACTAATTTTATAAAACGTGTTATTTCTAGTTAGAAGAGTTTTTAGAAAAAAATGATCCAATGTGACTTCTTTTAAAAACACTTTTAAAATAGGAAATGCTTTTAAAAATTAGTTTTCAAAAAAAAATTAAAGAAGTTTCTTCCAAAAGCACTTCTACACAAAATGAAAGTAAAAACAAAAATCATGTCAAACGAGCCCTAAGAACGATATATTTTGATAACGTCACAAAATGTGTCTTACTATACTTGAATCATCAAGTATAGAATTTGTGACATCCTATATGATCATAGAACTTTATATTATCGTTACAAATTAAAACACAAATATTAATTCATAATATCGTTCACAAAATATTACTCAAAAGGCGGCAAAATAACACTTGGAATGAATGTTTCTTGGTAAATAGTTAAACTGAACTTACGAATTCAATATTATTTTGTTTAATTTGCTCACTTCTTTGCGTACCCAATGTTTATGGGTTTTAAAATGGACAGCCCGGTTTCTCGTCTTCATATATATTTAGTCTAAGCTAACTCCTTCAAAATATAGTTGAGACTAGACTTGGACAGTCTTTCAAAGTTATATATGGACGGGAACCAACGCATGGACCAGTCAACATTTTCTTTAAATTTTTTTATAATAAATTAAGCCAATCCTCATTGCTTATTGAGCTTGATTGTCCATCCTAGCATGTCTCGTCCATTATGAGTGTGTAGTTGAAATTTAATATTATATCACAAAATCTTTGCAGTTGAAAATTAAATAATTAATAGGAAGTAGTTGTATAGTTTTTATATTAGGGAACCACTCAAAGTTTTAAGGTATAGTTATCCTTATAATATTTTGCAATACTACATATCGAATGCGGCTTTTTAATTTTTAATTTTTTTTGGAGAACATAAAATAGACTTATAATTTGTTGGGGAATAGAAATATATTTGTTTGGGCTTCAATTCATGTGGTAAGAAATAAGAATGGCAATCGCATACGACATTTAAAAAATTCAACTAAATTTTATACACATTAATAATTTTACGGAACGACATCTACCTGCAAATTTTCCAACTGAAAATATTTATAGAGGTCCAATGAAGACTTTTCAGTATCAATCTTGAGTATAGGTAGGGTAGGCGATTTCCTAAAGTCCCACCTTAGTGAGGAACCCAAAAATAATTTTTTTTAATATTATAATTATAAATAAGAAAAAATTATCAAAAAAAAAAAAAAGTTTTACATTCTTACACTTTGTGGTATGGTGCACACAAATATTTTTAGTGGATACATGTGATGATACTAATACATTTAGAGATGCTAAAATTTATTTTCTGGTATTGTGAATTTTGAGTTCTTTTTTTACATGATTATTTGGTATAATATTTTGTTTTCAATTAATAGAGTAAGAAAAATATTACAAAATGAGTATATGTCTATTGGTACTACTATTAGTAACTTGATTATTTCATTTTTTGAAACATTTTAAAAACCTGAATTTGAATATGGCAAGACTACTCCTAAATAAATGGTTGCTCAAGTGGAAGTTAAATCTCTTCATTTATCTAAATCTCCAAGCATCGTGGAGAAAATAATATCTCAACATTTACCAAACTCATCAATTTCTACTTTTGCACAACCCACAAATACAGGATGCTAGACTTACAATTTCGTAACATCTTAAAGTCAAATTCGTCCTTACATATGCAAAAAGGAAAGTTTCGATTACATTGATAATTTTCTAGGACCATATTTTGGGCTCTTTTGAGGAAAATTATATTAAGGGATAAATCTCACATCGAATAAATATGAAATTATAGACCAATTTATAAGGGTTTGAATTATCCATCTTAATTAGGTTGGTCATTTAAGATGAAACCCCAAGTGTTGATATGATTTCAAGGTTTATTAAATTTCAACAAGTAATTCAATTTGATTAAAACTAAAAAATGAGAATACGAATTTTAAGATTAGTCTTCTCAAACGAGTCATCATCTGTTAAGATTTGGAGTTCCATCTTAAAAAGTCAACATTATTAAGAGGAGTAATTCAATCATTTATAAGTTGGTTTATGTTTACATCTTTATTTAATGTTGGATTCTATCCCTTAACATGTCCCTACAAGATGGTGACTCGTTTGAGCAGACCGATCTTGAAATTCGCATGCTCACTTTTGGAGTCTTAACCAGATCGAATTGCTCGTTAGAGTTTAATGGATTCTGATACCATGTGAAGATTTGCGATTTCATCTTAAAAGACCAACCTTATTAAAAGGAGTAATACAATCATTTATAAGTTGGTTTAGTTTACATCTTTATTCGATATGAGATTCTATCATTTAACACCATCTTGCGGAGGGCATACTAAGAGATAAATTTCACATAAAATTAAGAAGAAAGCACAGACGAACTTATAAGGATTTAGATATTTTAAAATGAAACACCAAGTGTGATCGAAGATCTGGAGTTACATATAAAATTTCTAGCCTGCATTTCTTTTATTGTAAGTTTATGACTAAATATAAAGCATGATTAGACAATATTATGAATACGCATTTAGTTTATTTTCTTGCTTAATATTAATACCTTCAAATGATATCTAATTAATTACCTTTCACAAAATAATATGATTCAAGTTATAAATATTCTCGTTGTAGTCTTTTCCACATTTTTCAATTGATGTTCTCTAAGTTATCTTGCTAATAGGGCTTGGTTAGAATTAATCCTCCGTTTCATCTAGTTTTGCATCTATTCTTAAAGAAAAAAAATTGAAGAACCCCATCATTGAAAGCAATTTCATAGTAGGGTTTCTTAATATCTGTTTTAGTGTTACTTTGGGTCGCCTCAACACCAAGAATTCGAATTCAATTCCGGAATCTCTCTATTATTACTACAAAATACGGCATCTATCAAGAAAATCCTCGGTGACAACCATCACAGACAGAAAATTCCTTATGAAAAATCAGAAACCTTTTGTGCTGTAAGAAGAAAAATGCCACGATGAAGCTGCAAAATCAAGAGCATTTCTCTATAGCTAATGAAGTTTAGAAATCGATACATTCAACAAATATGGGAGTTCCTTAGGATTAATTAGGTGTATAAAGAACACCTAAACAAACATTCAAGTTTACCAAACCAAGACTCTCAATTCTGCAGGCAAAAATACAAAGTACGTATGCAGACAAATTAAGCTATGTATAGAAGAAATTACTATATATTTATGTTACTTAAGGATAATTGGATAGCATTAGAAAATAGTAAACAAAAACAAAGTTAAAATTTTGTTCATTATTCTGTCGAGTCCCTGTCCAACACTGGATGCCAAAACTGTACAAGCTATTTAGCATTTCTAGATCCGTAATTTCCAATTAAGGAACTCAGATTTGCTGCACCACAGCCAAGCAATTATCCACTGCTTTAGCCAAATGTCCAGTGATTTTGCTCAAAGGGTTATCAACACCGAATTGTTTAAGTGCGTCATCACAATCGGAACTGGTCGATGCGCTCAAATGAGTCAACAAAGTGCCTTGATCATTGTCTTTTAAGGCTTGCAGACTTGTCTGCGCAAAATGAGATTTAGATAAATAAATTTATCGATTATGATTAAAAAGTTTTGTAGGAGTGTTAGAACACGAGTGGAAATATTTAAGATGAAATTAAATTACATAAATATATTTTATTTTATTTTGAATAGATTAAACTTTAAGATGAGGTCATTTATGTCGTATTGGAAGATGTGAAGATCTTAAATTCAAGTACTATAATCGTTCATTTATGAAAAGTTAAGCATGTGTTAGGCCTTCAATAATAATAATAATAATAATAAAGGAGATGAGAAGCATTACATGGGTACAACATGTATATGCGCGTGCATCACCTTATATCAACTCTAATCTTCCTTGTCCATTCTCTCATACCAGGCATTGTTAAAGTTAAAATTAAAATTTAAATAAATATATTTGTCTCCCTCTTTAACAATTGAAACCTTAACACGGGGGTTTAATATAGTATGAGTCGATGCAAAGATCTCGATTTCAAATCTCACTGTTTAAATTATAATTTAAGCAATGACTCTCACAGAATTAATGAATAAAAAGTGGGTAACAATTGTGGATTTTGTGAAATGTGTGAATAAAAGTATGCTTCTGTTTGACGGACCTTTTTTTACTCGAAAACAATGTTGTCTACAATGAAGTGGTCCCTTGAGTAATGAAATGCAGTCTTATCATTTTCTTTAAGATGTACAATTGACACTCTTAAATGCAAAATTCTTTGTTTTCAAAACTACCCTCAGAATTATTTTGATCTGCCAACAAAAATTATCTATATGCCATTGAGGGTAATGTTGCAATTTGGAATTTTTTCGTTGAGGGCATGAATGGAAAATCAATTTTCAACTGTACAAAAAAGTCAATCACCTACCAAACAAGCACACTTTCAATTTATATATATATATATATATGAGTTTGGCATATACATGGGGAGGCTTATTAAGGACAAAATTTATATAAAAAAGTTGTCTAGTCTCTAACACCTTATAGTTTCAACTTCTGAATGAGTCGTGTGTGGTGGAATTTGATAAAATGAAAAAAACAAACAAATTTTCATTTATATGAGGACGTGTTGAAGATGAAATTAAATAAATAAACTTATCTTTTTATATATGAGTGTAAGCTTTTAGATAACATGGTTCAACGTACCTCAAGATCGTCAATGGTGTTTTCAAAATTGTCGTTGCAAGTACTTCGAACCGATTCCTGGCTTACCGGTTCCAAAGTTGCAATAGCCAGTTCGATCAAATGAGACACGGATTGAATTTTTTTTGCAAGATCGAGGGTTGCCAAAATGGCATTTTGTGTTGCATCGTGCATGTTTGTAGCACCATTCACCATTTTTGTGCAAAGTTTCTTGTGGCTGGCAGTTGTACAAAATTGGTTGACACCAATGAATTCTCTTGTTTCTGTAGATGTGCTCTGGGCAATAAGAAGAGCAACCAAGGTTAGAAAAAACAATGAGAAATAGTTTAACTTTTCAGGAGCCATTTTTTCTTTATTCTCTCTCTCTTTTTTTTAACGGGCTCCTTTATTGTGTTCCTCTCTCTCTCTCTCTCTTGTTTCTCTCTATGAGGTCTCTCAAGTCCAGAGTCGCATTTGAAAAGGGTAAAGATTTGTTGGGAAATTTTGATTATAAACTAGCCAGTTTTGTAGAATGAATGGTAAGTCTATTTCTTAGCATACGTTTTTGGTACGTAGAAAATTTTTCGTGAATGTAAAAGGCTGTCCACATTTATAGGGAATTAGTTTTGTTTGTTAATAGTTTTAGCATCAATTTATGAATGAGTCAAAGGCTGTAAAAAGATTAAATAAATGCCCTCCAAGAAATTAGTTTTTAAGAAAGACAATTGTTTTGAAGTCTTTAGCCAATGTTGTCGGACACTTTTGGTAATTATAAGTTACATTGGTAGCCCCTATTACGTGCAGTTGGCCGATTTTACTTTTACATTCTAGTCAGATCACTATAACTCAGATGATATTTCATCAAAGTTTAGTAAAGTTTCGAAATTCCTATTGTTTCGCATACTGAATAATTTGTCAAATCACTTAATTTCCACTTGATTTTGTTTGTCACCTTGGAGTAGATAATTTGTCACATCACTTGATTTTAGGCTCGACATTATGTTTAATGTTTATATTGACTACAATCTTGTTAAGCTAAACAAACTCTAGAAAATCTAGACTTTCTCGTCCAAACTCCTTGGTCCTATGGTCATGGTGTCATCATGGTTCTTATACGAGCTATGTAGTGTTCCGAGCACAAAAATTGGATCCATATACTTATATTAGACTTCTAAATTGAATTAATTAACTTTTAAGCTAATTTATGAACTTAAGTAAACATATACTACACACTTATCAAATACCTCAAACTAAATTTTCTCGTCCCGAGGAATGATATCTAGTCACCAACTCTATTACATGTAAAATAAGGAAAAGGCTCTTTTAGTTAGACAGCCAACCATAAATATTGAGTTTTACTATGTTACCGTAGGTGTTGACATAAGGGGTGACCATGTGGTGACATAGCAAAACTCAATCTGGGACAACGTATGTAAATTGATGATAAATTACAAAGGGGTACTTTAATTTATCGATTTTGATTAGATCAAAATAATAAGTCACGTCATTTGATATCGCGATAAAAAATCTAATGAGTTGCACACAAAAGGAGAATTAGAAAAATGAGATTCACTAATTAATTGACTAACAAGTGTTGAACAATTAATTAATTGAGTTGCTTATTAATAGATTCGATTTGATTAATTTGTGGATCAAATTTAATTAATTAAATATTGGACCGAGTTAAGAAACGAGTCAAACCCACTTGAACTTATATTAATAAGATATTAGAGTTTCAGAAGAAAAAACGCAACTCATTATCTTGCTAACATAAAAAAAGAGAAATCATAATTCTCGCATTCTTGTTCATTGTGTGAATTTCTATTGGAGGTTGGACAATTGAACAGATTTGGATTGCATATCGTGATTATTTGTGTTCCAAAATCAGCAAAATACTTTGCAGAATTCAATAAATGTATAATTCATATCATGGTTTCTGTCTAAGCGCGAAGAATATTTTTGATGAGAATTGAAAATTTTGTTTAAATTTCGCTGTTTATGATTAAGTAAATTCTCAATAGTAGTATATTTTGATAATTTTTTCGTCATTGTAGCTGCAATTTCTAGTATGGCATGTTAGGCCATGGCGAATAAGAGTCCACGTGAGCGGTCACGACATTAAGGAGAAATCGGCTAAGTATTAGCAACAGAATTTTACGGTTATCATAAAGATATACACATTTCCATTTTGGAGCTATCAGATTTGCTTTAACTCTTCATGGAAGAAAATGTCTTCCTACAGTTTCAAGGATTACCTTGCTAGATACTCGTTTCGCTGAGTACCAGCATGCGTGCATAGGAACTATAGAAACAACTCTTAATGCTAAAACCGTTTTGGTGACGATGTTTCCAAACTTTAATAAGCCAATATCTGATCCACAGTTACTTTCAGCCTTGAAAGTATAAATTCAAATAGTTAGAGCTGTACCATCTACTGTCACATATCCAACCACTTTTCATAATCAGATGGTATACAGAATTCAAAA
>CAIGRP010098748.1:4971-15072 GCA_903798385.1 Fraxinus cuspidata
TTTTTTTTTTTTTTCATTATTTCAAATTTTTTTGTTTAGATTCTTTTCGATGAAGATGTTTTTTGTATCATAATCCAGACGTCATAATTCAAGAGTAAAAGAGCGTGTCCAAGACTTGAGCTTCACAAGTAGCTGTGCATCTGTTTTGTTCTAATTTAGTTTTTGGTTGGCTAAGATTTAAAGTGATTATAAGCTAGTAAAAAAAAAAAAAAAAAAAAAAAAATTAATTTCTCATTCTTTAAGACACACAATTTTTATCAAATTTTAAATGGACATTCTTTGAGACCAGCTACTTATAAACACTTACAAACACTTTTTCAAATATTTGCTTAGTGTGACCAATTATTGGAAATTAGAAACTCGGGACAAATTTAANAAAAAAAAAAAAAAAATTAATTTCTCATTCTTTAAGACACACAATTTTTATCAAATTTTAAATGGACATTCTTTGAGACCAGCTACTTATAAACACTTACAAACACTTTTTCAAATATTTGCTTAGTGTGACCAATTATTGGAAATTAGAAACTCGGGACAAATTTAACTAAATTCTTGGATGCTAAGGAAACAAGAGAGGCTCCTTCATTGATAAATTTAGAAGAAAATCTCTCATGAGCTACATTGTAGAAATTAATTAATTTTGAGGCTTTACTTCATAATTTTTGTTAATTATTCCATCATGAAGGAGTGATGATTTTTTTAAAATTTTTTTTTTGAAGGAATGGTGATTCATAATTTTTGTGGATGAAATTTTAGCCAACTATTCAGTTTTATTCCAAGGGTAACATCAAAATTTCTCATAAACACAATGAGCAGCCCAAAAAACCAATAAACATGTGGGCCAAGGGTAGTTTGAGATTATCTGTAGCCAGTCCAAGCGGCCCAGAGGCAAAATCTAGCCCAAACTTCAAGGCCTAACAATTCACTTTTTTCCTTCGTTGAGATCTGTGAACTGTTTAACTATTCCTTTGTAGTAATTATTCAAGTTCCATCCTATAACAGGAATTGATATGTCAAGATGTTAAAAATTTTTCGATAAAACAACCAGTAAGATGTCTAAATAGAGACGGGCGACACTGTAAATATTGTGGTAGGATAATTAAAGTTTTAAAAAAATAAAAACAATTTAGACGAATTGATTCGTATAAAATATTCGTCCCAAACATCCTATATAACATTTACACTCGAGGATTGTCTTCTGCTAACATTTGGGTAGAACTTGAGTTGTTGACTTCAATTAAGTTGACGATATTTTGATTTTTCTATAATAAATGCACAAAAATAAGCAAATGTTAATACCAAAAAGGGAAGAAAAAAAATTGCTAGAAACCAATATAAAAGCAAGCATCTATTATATGGGAAAATCTTAGTGGCCAAGCAAAAGTGACAAAGACTAAAGGTAATGCAAATCAACAATCAAGAATGACGGATACAAAAAGTGAAAACACAATAGTGCCCTTGACAGTCCTTTCTTCCATTAATATGCAAAGAATAATTTATATAATTTTTTTGTAAAAAGCAAGTCGTATATTTAGATGCGTGTGTCTAGGTTTTGGTCTCTCCTTTTCATTTTTGTTTGTACTATATTATAATGTCTAGATTTGCTTTTTATCATCTATAAACTTCTCTTTTGAATAATATTATCTAGCATCAATCTAGATTGTCACATATGATAGGCTGAATTTAATGAATTATTTGACATTGGATTTAAGTAAATCTATCGTTTAATATCATACAATAGTTCATAGATTGGTGATTGACAGTAGTAGTGTTGAATAACATTATTCTTCGTAATAATGAAGTTTAACTATAATACAATATTTTGGTACTTTTGAATTTGATACATATTAGATTCTCTTGTTTAGCATAATTCATAGATCCTTTTGAAGCCAATCTTACTTTCAAGGGTTCCCATAAATAGTGGTAGTCTTAAAAAATTCTAAAGATAATAAGGGGTAAAATCGACTCGTATTTTTCGATGGAATTACCTAGATTAATCGCTTCGAAAATATCAACTGTCTTACCACATTAGTTGCGTCTTAACATTCCAAGAAAAATACATGTCTGCATCATAAACTCTTTATTCGATGGGGGGTCACCAAACGGTGTTGCTAAGATTGGTGATAAACTTTCCTTT
This sequence comes from Fraxinus cuspidata, assembly GCA_903798385.1. Taxonomy (NCBI): domain Eukaryota; kingdom Viridiplantae; phylum Streptophyta; class Magnoliopsida; order Lamiales; family Oleaceae; genus Fraxinus; species Fraxinus cuspidata. The sequence continues at coordinate 7,109 of CAIGRP010098748.1, forward strand.
GGGGACAAGAGGGTATTTTTGAAGTAACGTGCCTCCCGGTTGAGATAATGAAAAATCAATACCTATAAACAAGATCACGATTGTTTGAGAAATTGTAAATGTCTTTTTGGGGATATGTTAATATGAAATCAATTTAAGCGAACACGTAAGGGAAATAAAAATTTGGATCATCCTGTCATTTAAATAGTGATGATCGAATACAGAAGCCTACATAACATACATGTGTATGTGGGTGTATTAATATAGGTAAGGAAATTATAGGTCACAATAGTCTTTTTGGACAGAGGGAAAAGCCATCTTGTTGAACAAGGAAAATTACAAAAGCAATTAAAGCATAATTTTCTAGACTCCACTTTGCATTGCTTTGTGTTGGAGGGATATTGATAATCATATTTGAGACTTCATATGCTTGAAAGGAATTAAGAAAATGCAATGTCCCAAAGAAACAAAAGCCAAGCTATTCTACAATGTCTCAAGTTCTTTCCTTCTTCTATTCTTCTTCTTCTATTTTACTTCCATTTTCCTTGCCAAGCTTTTCATCTTTCTTGGAGGTAATCCGTTTTCCCGAAGGTAAAACCAATCTTCCTTTCCGCTGGCCATTAAAAGACTTTGTAAAAACTATGTAAAGGGGTGAACATGGTCCGATTTTGTCGAATTCTGACTCAATACCGTTCAGAACTCTACAAGTTTGATGGACCAGAAGAGAATCGACTGGTTGTGTATATAATTTTTTTTCTTGTTTTTCCTGCAGGAATCAGGAATATGGATATGAATTCTGCGTTCCTTCTGATGAGGAAATGGAAATGGAAGAAGAAAATGAATATTGTGGTACTGATCAGTCCTATGAAATTAAGGATCATTTGAAGGCAAACGTAAGTGAAACACTGAGGTTTGTGGCTGAAGGGGATCAAATCTCCGAAGGGAAGAATTTAGATTCAGAAGAAAGTTTTGAGAGTATTGATGAGTATGAAGAGGTATTTGAGGAAGAGATTCTTGTAGAAGATACTGATACATCTCATGATTCTGAAGCCAATGATGACAACCAACCCACATCAGAATTTGGTATCAACTTTGGGGCAAATAATGACAAACATCAAGGTATGTAAATTCAAATACATTTCTCATGTTTAGGGTACGTTGGATTAGATAATACAGGTTCATCCATGTTTGATACACAGTACTGGACAATACTGAATATATAACGAAGAAGATACTATCAAATCCTCGCAACATGACATGACAAAAATGATTAAAGAAGAAAAAAAAGTTAGAATCTTATTCAATTTCCTTACAATGCTGTCCATTACCGTGTACCATGAATGTAAATGCAAACTTTGAGTTCTAGAACTGCATGTCTACCTCATAAGCAATCTTACAAGATGCATCGAACAAGTCAGTTCAACCGAAAAAATCGAGAACCATTCAAAATCCAATCTGGTAATATAAGAAGTCTTAAATACAAAACTCTTTAAAATTACATCAACTGACCGGTTCACCCAGTTCATTTTTTCATTTTAAAAAAAAAAAGGTAATATTTTTTTATAAATTTATTTTTCTTTTGCCACCGCTTCAACCCTAATTTGATTAATGATCATTTATCTATTTTGAGGCAATGTTCAGGCCCATTTTTTGTCCCAGAAAAATATGGCAGGGACATTGTTGAAGATGAGCAGAAAATGGAGATAAATTTTAAGCAAGAGGAAGATTTCTTGGTTTTGCAACCACCCAAATCAATGAGCAAGAAATTAATACAAGAAAAAGAAGAGGAAGAGATTTTTGGGGACACTTTGACCATTGGATCAACATCTAAAGATTCAACAGAATGGAGAAGTTCAGTTAATTATAGGGATCAATCAGGCACTGATGATCAATTTTCCTCTTCATCAAGAAGAAGTTGCCCTAAATGGGAGTCCTACACTGTTTTCCAAAAATACGATGAAGAAATGCTATTTTTGGACAGAATTAGCGCCCAGAAGCTCCATGAAACAGGTACCGTACTCTTATTCATTAAACATTTCATCAAGTTAAAAATTAGGTTAGTCACTCAATTTATAGTATTGTGTTACTTTCATTATAGAACATTTTTCTGTTCTATTCGTCGCAAAAAAAAAGAAAAAAAGAAAAAAAAAATTCCTTTTTTCGGTTTAGGCAGTTAGTCCAGAATTAACAGAAATCTTTATGTAACTAACAAAAATACGAGGTAAACTAGAATACGGCCCGTGCATTGTTTTTATTGTCCAACGTAATAAAATTTATCAAATTTTTTTTTTAGTTTCTTTAAAAGGTGCATTTGAAAGACCAAACTACCCCCATCGAAATCCCTTTTACAACCAGGACGCTAATATCAATGTACTAACATATATTTTTTTATGCTAAATGAATATACAAAGTGACTAAATTGAATTATAACTGAAATCCCAATCGTTAATTTGGAATAAAAAGGTTCATCGTCGAAAGTGAAATAATACTGTAAGTTTGGTAACCACATTTCACTACAAAAATCTCACTTTAGCGTAAAAATTTTGGTTGTAAAAAGTCATTTTTATATTGTTTCATCGAAAAAAATTTCACGACCAAAATATCGAAAAAAAACTTTGTCGTCAAAAGTGAATTTTTTTACAATGTTTGCTTGGCTATTGTTAATTTATAGATAGTGATCACTTTTTATCTACATAATTTATAAGTTCACAAATATTATTCATTTTTTCATGACTCATTTTTATTTATTTATAATTTAAACGATTTATAAGCAACTCCCAAACATGCTCTCTAGTCTTGTATAATACACGTCTTTTAATAATATATGTCCCCGTGCACCTCTCTCTCTCATACTATACATGCAGTTCTATAAGTTAAGCGATAGACCTAAAGACTAATGTTGAATAATTAACGAAAAATAGTTCATTTTCAGAATCTCTTAGATCAATACAGGCATGTCCAAGATCCATGTCAGACAGAATTGTTCATAAACTGTCAACAAAGAACGAAAGTTCATCAGATTTTCATCACAACCCTTATCATGAACTTGAGGCTGCTTACGTTGCACAAATTTGCTTGACGTGGGAAGCTCTCAATTGGAACTACAAGTACTTCCAACGACTAAGAGCTTCCCGTCGAGATATGGACCCCGGATGTCCTGCACTGATTGCGCAACAGTTCCAACAATTTCAAGTTCTTTTACAAAGATACATTGAGAATGAGCCTTATGAGACCGGGAGAAGGCCCGAAATTTATGCTCGGATGAGGAGATTGGCACCGAAGTTGCTTCAAGTCCCAAAGTATCAAGGTATTGATCAAATTCATATTTCAATTTTTTAGTAACTCAACTTGATTTTGTCACATTCGAGACACTTCCATTTCTATCTATTCAATTAACCTAATTTTTCTAGCTTCGTGAATGTAGAATGAAATCGGTATAGACAAGAGATGAATTAATAAAATTTAGACACAATAATCAACTTCCACATAAATGTTTCTATTCGTCGACAAATGCAGCAGAAGGAATGACTTGATTGAAACAAAGTTATAAATTCAATTACTTAATATTAATTGAAAAAAATCATGACTCACTTGAATTGGGAATTGGGAATTTAAACAAATAATTAGCTGTATATAATTATTAACAATCTCAGGTCATGTCAATGATTGAAAAGCAAACAATTGTGGGGCTAACATGACTATCCTAAACATGAATTAGCATTATATGAATTAACTCATTTCATTGTAGATTACTTGGAGGAGAAAAGAGAAGAAGGTTTTTCCTCAAGAATTTCCTCAAACTCATTTCTTGAAGTCATGGAAGAAGCAATTAGGACATTCATGTATTTCCTCAAAGCAGATAGGGAAAATCACTACGAAATATTTGCAACTTTGTTCAAAAGAAATTTAAGAGATTCAGTTGATGCAACCCTTCTTCTCCTACAAAAGAAAGTAAACAAAAAGGTAATTACATATAAATCATTCCCCACCCCATTGTTTTCATATGATATTGAGACGTCTTGTAGATTGAATTGGACAATATTGACGAGTTGACATCGACTATCCCCTTCTTTCCCATCCACTCACTGAAATTTTGACAACTCATAATAAACATGTATTGTTATATTGTTCAATACTATGTCTCATACATATATTGTATTTCTATTTTTATTAACGTCAGAAGCTTATGCAGAAAAAGGCAAAGCTGAATGAGCTTCGCCGGTTGGACAGATGCCTAAGAAAGAGAAGATTAAGAGCGGATGAGGAGATGGAAATTTTGATGGCTTTAATAGACCTTAAAGTGGTGTCTAGGGTTTTGAGAATGAAAGACTTGAATTATGAACAGTTGCATTGGTGTGAAAACAAGATGAGCAAAGTGAAAGTCTCTGATGGGGAACTACAAAGAGATTCTTCGCCACTTTTTTTTCCTGCACACTGACCAGTGACCAGCCCACCAGAGAATGTTTCAGTTGATGACTAGATGATGAATATGCATGGATGCATGGAATGGATATCCAGCCTTCTTTTTTCATAAATATTCTATACTACTCAATTAGACTAGACAAGACGGGACAATATAATAGATCTTCTTTGACACTATGAAGTACTGTACAAACGAGCCACGTGGATCCCACAAATTAGATTTTGAAGATTTGGGTGTAAACTAAAGTTGGGTGGTCAGTGGTCATAGATTTGGTGAATGAGCAGAGACAGTGTTAGCTCTAGCCACTTTATCACATTTTTTTTTTTTTTTTAATTTAGGGTTTATCTGTTTAGGAATAAAAAGTTGGCACATGACACACTCAGGAATAGGATAATGGTTATATTTATTTATCAGTGTAATAAGATCCAACTCAGCTTATTTCTAGGAAGTGAAAAGAATAAAGCAACAGCAGTGAAAAGTATTATTCATGTTTTGTAGTTCATGCCACTAGGCCATGTACCCTAATGATATTGCTCAAGTCTCTATCCATACAGTTAGTTATGTGCTAATACGAGTGTTGAGTATTTAATTTTTAAAACTTTTCATCTGATACAGAAAAAGATTTTACGAGGGATTAATTTAACCAAGAAAGAATTTGAAATTATTTATCGTGTGTCAAAATCTCTGCATATCTATTAAAAAGTGTTTCTCTTTGCTACTACTTTAAATCAATAACTATTTCACTCAAGAACTCGTACAAGAGTTGGCGTTGAAAAAACAAGTGTTAAATTTAGCATATGCTTTACCTTTAGGTGTATGGGAATTTGTTCCTTAGTTGACGTTGAGAAATGATGGAATTACGGAATAATTTCGTTGCTATATTTTTATGTTTTATTGTTCAAGATTTAAGTTTGACGATATTTTTTTAAGAAAACGTTAGAATAAGATGCTAAATAACAAAGTTTAATATTAAAATTAAAAAAAACACTGTTGAGAATGCAAACATTGTAAAAATATTACAATTGTTAATAAGAACTTAGATGAACCCAATTTTTTTGAGGAACATGTCTGGCAATGGCCACTGACCTTTGCCAAAAGGTATTGTATGGAATGGGGAATGTCCCCTGTTTAAAATGGTCAAATCGGAATCATTGATTGAATTAAGGAACCTTTGACAGAAATCATCTAAAGGTCCCTAAGCTGCTAATGTATCTAAAGAATAGGGACAGGCACTACCAAAAACAAAAGATTCAGAATCTATTTGCACTTTTTGAAAATGTTACGGACCTCAAGTGCTACTTTCCCTTATTTAAACCAGAAATTCTACCAGCCAGTTTTTTGAAGAGATAATTAGGGGATTTCCAAGTTAGTCGGGGCGGGGATAGGAAACGTCAAACATGGTAACAGCACAAACTAAAACCGACTTTTTTTTCATTATTTTTAATTTAAATTACAATTAAAGAATATAAAGGAATAATATTAAAGAAATAAGTATATGGAGAAATGGAACACAAAATGAAGATATTTTAATGCATGTATTGTTTTGTTGTCATCCCATTAGAATCCTACCAAAATTAGGTCGATGGTGGAGATTGGGTTCCATTTTGTAATAGGCCTAGCAACACAGGCTTGACACATTACCTTGTGCTAGTCTTGTTAGTTTAGGAAGTTTATCGAGCTTGATGTTAAGGGATAGAATCTCACATCGAATAAAGATGTAAACATAAACCAACTTATAATGGATTGTGTTACTACTCTTAATAATGTTGACATTTTTAGACGGAACATCAATTCTTAACATGATATCAGAGCTCATTAAGCTCTAATAACGAGTAATTCGATTGGGATAAGACTCCAAGAGTGAGCATATAGATTTCAAGATTGGTCTACTCAAAACGAGTCACAATCTTGCGGGAGTATGTTAAGGGATAGAATCCCACAATCGAATAAAGATATAAACATAAATCAACTTATAAATGATTAAGTTACTCCTCTTAATAAGGTTGATCTTTTAAGATGGAACCTCAATTCTTAACACTTGATGCAATGCGTTAGTCTTGTTAGTCTAGGAAGTTTATTGAGCTTGATGGATTTGGGATTATGCTTAAGTTAACAGCCCTAAGGTAGGGGCCTTAATGATGACCTCAGGTTAGGGGATCTTCGAAGTCGGGATCATCCTCACATATATAGTTCCTGTCTTTAAATTTCTGCTAAGGATACTAGTAGGATATACAGAGATTGACTAATGTGGTAGATTATTGTTATAGAAGCAAGATTATTTTGCTGACTAGATGATACAGCACCCACTTGATGATGAATGTCCTGAAATTAGTTAATAAAAATAGCTGTCTCATACTTCTCAAACAAAGATATACCCTAACTTCTATTGACATATGTGCGCTATGTTATGAAGTTTTTCATTCTATACCCATACGAAATTCTATTGAGATTATGTTACGTTAATAACACAAAGATGGACACAAGAAAGTGCGAGTAAATTATGTTTTAAGTGACTTGAGAAAGTTATCAGAAAATGATCTAATGTACAATATCCAGAAACTTTAATAATTATGTTATCCCGTTTCAACGACAACATCCGTTATCCTACATGTTCTAGGACATATATGATGAGTATCGTTAAAAATGTAGTTTATCACATGATGTTACATAAATGCATTACACCCCCAGTCCACGTGATGTAATGAACTGCAATATTACATATTCGCCAGTTCTATATGACTATATCCAATAATCAAGAAGCAGTTTTTGAACACGGTTAACACGTTTATAATCTAAAATATCTCGATTGAAATATTTTTTAGTTTCAAAAACTGTCAATGATATATTTCTATTAAATACTCTCTTTAAAGTTGTTGTAAATCGATGCTTCAATCCATCAAGAAACCGTGCTCAATTTGCAATCGATCACCACAATTGACAAAACTCAATAACAAACCCAATTTTCCCAAACGGTTGCTCTACAGATTCTACCCTCAAATGACTGAATGTGAATGATGTATAGCCTAAAAGGATCAACCACTAAGGTTAAGGAAGAGAAAGAAGAAGAAATCACCAACAACACAAAGCCAAAGCACGAAGTTAACAAAGGAATCTATTCTCTCTCCTCTAGAAAAATGGCTGCAATCTCTTTTCACACATAACCAATGGTAATGGACACAAGAGATATATAAGAAATTGATATAGAATTTTAGGGTTTGGCCCAACAGAAATAATAGGGCCCAATATGAAATAATAAGTGGGCTGTCAACAAATAAAAGTCATCCAAGTTTGGGTTAGGCCATGAGTAGCACTAATTAAGTTAGGCTGCTTCAGATGACCCAAATGTATTATATAATTGGTTTACCAAATTGTGGTGTAAATACCTTTAGTCATTTGGTCGATGCCGACTGAAATCATCAACACTAACATAATCGCCCAGGGACGTCATTTGACAATAAAATTGCCTAATAAACCTCCACATTGGTATCAAAAGACCTGCAAAGCAATTTATTACGCATTAGTAATAATCCAGAAAATGGAGAACCAATAAAATTGAAAATTA